>JAECUM010084627.1:0-14745 GCA_016617855.1 Megalonaias nervosa | reverse complement strand
CTCACATATCCACATTTGCCGAATCTTAGACTCGAACCCACGCAGACAGAGGTGAGATGGCAGTGATCTGTAACGGAGAGCGCTTTAGACCACTCGGCCACTCGGGGCCCCGGCCGAGATTTGAAGAATAACTATACAAAATGAACAAATATAACATACCACGTGACACTGCCATCCAATGAAGAACCATCTCAGACAGGAGTCATGTAATAATATCTAATACGAAATTTTGGTCCATCACCAGTATGATCCATACCTTTCTTGCTTATCAAGCTACATTACTTGGCAAAATGTCATGATGAATATTGATGATGATATCTGTATCATGCTAATCGAAGATAGGTCAGAGTTGCCTTTTTTATGTACAACTGATTTCAAATTTATTTCAGTAAATAATTCAGGGCTAAAATAGATTTTCACTGCAGGATATGGGTTATTTCAGAATGGATATTATGTTGGATTGGGAGTTTCTAATATATGGTATTGACCATTAACCTTTTTTAATTAATATTATTGTTTTAGCCACAGACTGTGAGGTGCTTCACAGAAGCTTTAGAGGACAGCTTTGGGAAGCAGTGTATTAGGGAGGTCAGGCAGAGACATACACCATCACCAAGAAGTATGAAAGCATCTCAGCCACCAGGAGCACTTGCAGGTTCTTGGGCAGCTTTATTTTTCAAAGAGGAAGTTTGTTGTAGAAAATAAATATAACGTCAGCATAACTTCATGTAGTTAGATCTATACCTGTGCATGTAGATTATTGATTTGTTGCAATCAGATGCATGATCACAGATATTTAATATGGGGTTATTTTATGCACATTCAATTAATTTACAAATTTAATATCAGAGTTTAGCAGTTTTTTGATCTGACATTTGATTCAGTTTCTTGTAAGAAGTTTTTGCCATGTATGACTCGGTTTAGATTTCGCTGGCGGAACTTAAGTCTGCTTTGATTGACTCAGCTTTAAGATTTATGTGGACAAAATTGGAGGCCAGGTTTTGGAAATTTCCTGTATAACCCAGACTTGTTCCTTTGTATTTAGTATAATCCAAACATGTTCCTTTATACTCCTATGTTATATCAATCTTAAGTTGGACTTGTGACATTTTGGCATTTTGCTCTGTATCTCCACCTATCTTAAGACCATCATAAGGCCAATTTATGATTGCAACTTTTATGATCTGATTTCCACTTTAATGGTCAGGTTAATGAAATCCACAAGCAAACCATTAAGGAGACCAATTTCTCTCCCTCACAGTCTTGGCTATGGCAGAGGGGATTTACAATGCAGTCAACAAAAAGATCACTGGGACTCCCCTAGGGCAAATGCCACAGGGAAGCAGTCCTACTGGATCTACAATATTCGAAAACCAGTTCTCCTGAACAAAGGTAGACAAGAGACAGAGAGAGGGCAATCATTTTTGCCAGCATTTCTCACCAGGAGGATCTACATTGGAAGGGAGTTCTCATTCTGCTCAACAACTCCAATGTCTCACACATCACAGAGGTATCAATTCCCCAGACAGCATTCTTGTTTGGGATATTTTAAAGTGGCATCTTCAGTAACAAATCCGTGTCCAAGTTCATCCTATTCCAGGACGACCAGATGTATTAGAAGACTTGTCCTGGAAGTTTCAATTAATACAAATGGAATGGTCTCTTCATTACTCGTTTTTCACTCAAATATGTGCCCAATGGGATTGACCAATCGTGAACGTATTTGCATCAAGGTGAAACACTGAACACCCAGCCTTTTGTCTCACTAGTCCTGGAGCCAAAGGCCTGGATATTCGATGCTCTTTCTATAGATTGGAATGGCCTGGACACATACGCTGCCCCTCCAAAAGGTGGACTGCTCCGGTGGCCTAGTGGTTAGAGCATCCGCCCTGGATGCAGGAGGTGGTGGGTTTGAACCCCGGCCGAGTCATACCAAAGACTTATAAAAAATGGTACTAACAGCTACCTCGCTAGGCACTCAGCATGAAGAGGTTAGTGTTAGGACTGGTCGGCCTGATGTCAGGATAATGTGATTGGGTGGGACATCATGCCACATGTCTGCGGCATGATGCCCCAGTGCTAGACATCACTATAAACTGTCACACTGCAGACATCGTAGTGATGTGACTGAAAAATTGTTAAAGCTACGTTAAAAATCTAAATCACACACAAATCCTTACATACACTATGTACCTTAATTGATTTTAGTATAGTGACTGTATTTATGCATGAAAGATTTACATGTTTCATGTTCTTTCAAATATTTGAGTTGATTATAATTTTTTTTAGGAGTACACCATTCCCTCAATAACTTGTGCCCAGATATATCACAAACCCACTTATAATGTGGGGGCAGGTTTGGATCCCATTTTCTTTCAAGAAAATGCCTGAAGAATTTACCCTTATTAGTTGAATGTGAAGAAATTCACGAACAAAACTGGTAATTGAAACCCTGATATATTGCTCATTCTGTCATAAAAAATGGCAATAGCTGTCCAGAAATTTGAATCAGCCTCATAAAAATTTTCAACTTGTAATAAGAAGTCCAATTATTAGTTACATTTTCTTTAAAAAAGATCTTCTCTGTACACTGTAAATAACAAATGTTTGATAAAATTTTGATCGGTGAAAGCAGGTCACAAATGCCTACCAGTGGCATCACTTTAAGAAATAAATCAAATTGAAAAAAGTTTTGTCAGGTCAAGTGAGATTTGTGTCATAGTTGTATATTTTAATTCAATTTCAATGTAATCATCATAAATGTGATATGCTGTCTTGCATTTTTATATGAAAAGTGTCACAACTATGAGTATTTCTGTGATAACATAATAAACTACCCACGATATTTTGATCTCCAATTTGTGGATGTATTTGTTGTATTGTTACACTCAGATAAATGCAGACATACTTTGAATTATCACATTAATTGTGGATTTTTTTATCATATGAAATGAAGGGACTGGAATAAGATAAACACCTTAACAGATATGAAAATTTTACCTGGATATAAAGCAAACATTGTGTCAGGTCAACTCATTTCCATTGACAAATAAAATCCCAATGCAATTATAAAATCATAAAGCCATTAAACAGAGCCACTATCCCACCCCATTCCATCTGTGGTATTTTTTATGTCTAGCCAAGACGGCTTCCCATTCATTTTTCAGAGGTCTTTTTGTAACTTTTGCCTTCTCATAGTGTGGTCTGTGTTCTTGGACCTCATAGTGTGCAAGTTATTGAGAGAGAGGTGTACATATACTACCTGATGAAATTTAGCTCTCTGAAAATACATAAAAGATGTTTGTCACATCTTTTTCCTTGTTGTATCACAATAGCAATTAGTCATCTGCTTGTCAAGGTGGCAGTCAAACATGAGTGGTCTCCCCCTTTGACAGAGGGAGTGACAGTAAATCATGTCAACCTTTAGTTATTGTGCTGGGAAGTACACTCTTTCTCAAGAAATCAGCAGATATCAAATTCACTTGTGCATTTTCATCCTTTGAGTGATTATTTGGAGTTTTTTTATTCCAGGGAAGTATATGTCAGCTATTTCTTAATTTTTGGTTTTATCTTCATGGCTGGCAAATATTTTGCATTTAAGTGGTCGAATTTCATCCTACATTAAGCTTATTGGTGGTCATCCCTACAGTACTTTCAATTCAACTCTTTCACCCATATGAAATCTTTAACATGAATTCTGCTGGACACTGGTATTAACTTAACAGGAATCCAGTGGAAATCTGTGAAGCTATTCATTTTTTCCAGCTGTAAATTCCTTATCATGTAGGTGAAAAGTAATATTTAATTTCTTTCATTCTTGATCCATTTTGCATATTTGATTAAAACTATTTACCTATTAATTATTATTGTGATTATTATCTTTTTGCAAAACTGATAATGATCCAAATTATTTGAGCAAAAGATAGAATTAAGAATGTTATTTACTGAAATATGATTTCTCTCATGTGTCATAACTTAATTCTGCTGGTGTTTTTGCAGTTTTAAAGGCACTCCATTTTTAACAAAAGGGATAAAGTGTGGATTTTTTTCACTGATCCACAGGATCACCATAATTAACATTTTTACTACTAAATTTACGACTATCAACAGATGAATAATCAGTGCAGAAAGTGTACAACATCACAGCTAACTTTTCTGGGTCATTTTTCAGCCATTCATATCCATTTTTCGCAGGATTTCTGATAATTTCTCAATTGATTATCTTTACAATCACACTTGTTCTTGTCATCATCTAATTTCTGACATTTCTGAGGAGGCTACACACCTTGCAATAACTTCCACATCTTTCCAATTGTCACTTCAAAATGCATTGAATGTTTATAAGTAACTGACATAAAATTAACATTTGCTAATCTGTATAAGTTTGCATTATTCATTGAATCCACCAGCATGAGCCTATTTCAGCGGCCAAGTTTTGACACTGGCCCAATATCCTATAGTAATTTATATTGACATTATTTGAAATTTGTACACTGTGCCAGGATAGTTGACATATGACCTATTTTTGACAAATCAACACCTTTATTGACAAGAACACATAATCATTATGATTGTGGATATTCTTGTACCTCAAGACAGGGTCTTGGCAGGTATCTGTGGTAGTTCACAGAATACATAGATCAGTTACTATGAAATGACATGTCATCACATGTTTTATTACATATATTTGGCACAAGAATATCCATTTGTACTATTCTTTTTCCAAAAGATAAGTCCAAGGACAGACATGCAGTTTGTTCTCACTACACATATCTTACTTTTAATTGCATCTTCCCACATTAGCTTATTTTGAATTATAAAATATAAATTTTAAATTCTTCCATTTTGTTCCCACATTTATGAAGGAAGTGGGGGAGAGTATCTATGTTTCATCCATCTCTCTTTCATTTTTGCATTTTAATGTTAAAGCCATTTGTGGTTAAAGAATGCCACTTGGTATACATGCCCATGATCACATGATGGTGTGTTGGAAACCACATTGGGGTGCTATCTCTAATGTCAAGGTCATGGCTCATTATTTTGTTTTTCATCACACTGTCTCTTTTGCACAATAAGTTTAACAATGAGATTAAGGGATAATACCCTGCATGCTTATAGATGATCTCAAAAAGGTGTGTCACATACCACATTGGGGTTACTATCTTCAAGGTCAAGAACATAATTCAAAATTTTAAGTTTTCCAACATATTTTCCCTTGTGCCCAATAACTTTAGAGCCATTTGAGATTATTAGATGAGATGCTGTATACTGATGCATCATCACTAGAAGGTGTTTTGTGTTAATTTTTCATCACACTTTCCTTTTGGCTACCAGTATTTCAATTTAGTCATTTGTGATTGAGGTATGCAACTTTGTATACTTGTTCATCATCATTAACAGTTATTTCAAGTACCACATTGGTGGGTTTTATCTTAAAGGTCAAGGTTGCAGGTTTTTATGTTATGTCTTACATTCCTTCTAGTCTATAATTACAGTGTCTGTAGGGGACCTTGAAAACCTTGAAAAGCCTTTGGAAAATAAGTTTGTCCCTCAAGGCCTTGAAAACACCTTGAAAATTCAAAATATTGTCTGAGTACCTTGAAAAGCCTTGATTTTCATGAAACCAAAGAAATTATTAAATAGTTTTCATTTTACAGATTTAAATAAAAAAGAAAAGGAAAAAAAAAAAGATGTCTTGCTAAGTTTGTGGCAGAAGGGAAATTTCCACAACTGGCCACTGTGCAGTCATACATTTTGAACTTCTAGTTGTACAAAACCCGGACGTAGCTGTGGTTAAATTTGATTCATTTGTGTGCTTTGAAATGGCTGGCTGCCAATTCAAACCTTGGTGGCTAGATGAAGAAAAATATAAAGTTTGGATTATGAGATTTTCTCAGAGAGCTTTGCAAAATAACAATTATGCCAGAAGGATATTGATTTGCATGCAGTGGGAGAGAGTGCTCCATGGTCACATGCAGCTGGAAAAAAACACAAAGCTCTCGTAATGGCAGCTAATATGGCAAAACAAGAAGCCTTCAACATGAAATCAATTTTAATAAAAGGAGTATGTGAACACAGAGATTCAAGTTTTAAAATATTAACTGTATATAGTTTTAATTATGAAATTAGTTCGATCCGGTTCTATATTTCAATTGAGTGGAAATAGGACAGACAATAAGTGTAATGAACACGATGAATTTAAAAATATAGACTACAGCTAAGCTGAGAGAAATATTAATATGTCTAATCTGAAATAGTTAAATATCCAGACGCTGTTTTTAAATAAGTGATAATACAAAAAAAAACAAATATCTTTGTTACTTCTTTGTGTGTTATGGTGGTGGGTGAAGAAGAAAGGCAGTACTGAAAACGACATCGAGACAATGACAGCTGCTGCTGATGACTATACATTGAAAGCAGAGACCCATAGGAAAATTTCCTTTATCACGACATCAGATAGTTTGAGGAAAAGTGTTAAGGACAAAACCACTGAATTTTTAGAGTGCTTGAAAAACAGCTTGATGACAAGCTACAAGAACTAAAACATTCACTCTAAAATATTTTGGACTTTGTAAATAGTTTAGTGTAGACAGAGTAAAATGAACACAGTTCAGTGACTGTTCATTATTCTAATGCCCAGATGTAGGATGTTTAGTATTAATGGGAATGATATAAATGATTGTAATCTTGACTTCATGATTTTTTTTTTTTTAAATTTGCAAGAAATAGTAAACATTAACTTGTGTTTACATACAGTTTCATTTATGTATCCTTTAAAATTAATGTAAGAATGAACCTTGAAAAACATGATTTTAAACCTTGAAAACCTTGAAAAAACCTTGAAAATTTTGAAATAAATATGCTACTAACCCTGTAATTAGTTATGACACTATTACAGATAGTAGTTTTGAACATTAATCAGATATTGTAGGCAATGTTACAATAATAAGTCATACAAATATTTTAATGTAAATGATCAAGTAACGAGTTTTATATCTTGTAGATCATTGCATACTATGAAAGACAAATATTTTCAGTGTTGCTTCTTAATAAGTAAAATATCACATTGTATTCATTGGTCATACAGGCTTCAGTCATTCCAATTATTTATTTTCTTGAAAATTTATATTTGTCTTACTTAGTTTCATTTCATGCTGATAAATTAAATAAGGTTCCTGTTGAGCTATCAGTTAGTACACATCAAGATGCAGGAGCTCTGTATTACCATGATAATTTTGCCAGCTATGCCCACATTATTTCTTTCGAATATGTTCCACAATCACATTGTATTAGGAATATTAGCCTGCTACCTTGTGAATCCAGCTCTACTAATAGACAAAGGGCAATAACTCTTGCCCATTACCTCTCCCTGATACCACCAGGTGTCACCAGTATTTAGCTTCATTGCTGTACAGACTACACATCGTACAATTTATCCTCCAACAATCCAGCCATTTTTGTGTTCCTATGGGACGATCCAATGTTCATTTTGGATGTATTATGCGGATTTATTGGTCTACTGCAGTTTGTATGCATTAGTTTACAATTTCTGCCAATTTTTAAATGATTTGTCACTTGTCAGGATTTCATCTTGTAAGACCACTGTCCCACCATGCTATCATTGACCTTGTGCAAGGTCATTACGAGTTGGTGTACCTTTGACTTGATTAGCTTACTCCATCCATTATGGAGCTCTTATTAGTTAATTCTGAAGTGCTACTTGATAATTATGCTTAGTTTATACATATTTCATGCAATTTCAGAGCATGGAAGTCTACCATGACTCTCATTTTGTTCATACTTTCCATACACTGTTTCTGATGTGCAGCATCTATAATACGCTGTCATTGGAAGTCTGGGCTTCCGTTTTTGGTAATTAGTCATATACAGATTTGACAATTTATGCTAGTAGCTAGTTAGTCACATACTAATTTGCTAATCTATGCTTTGTTTGCTCTTCTTGTGTTGTTTCAGGAGGAATGTTTAATATACTCATGAAATGCACATTCACAGCGATCATCCTTTCAGTTTTGAAGGGAAGGATGGATGGAATAAATCAAGGAAGACAATCTATGATTTGCTGTTGGCAATACTGACTCATTGAGGAGTATTCCCCAGTTTTAGGTAACCCTAGCAGCATAAGTCCCCCCCCCCACATGTCCGAGCATGGCCTTCAGGCCTGTAAGTTCGGGCATATGGGGTGCATGCCGGATCTGTTGGATCCAACTCTTAATGCTGCCATACCGTTTCAACCGTACCAGTATTCACCAGCCATCACGACATTGCCAACCGTCCAGCCAACACCAGCAGTTCAGCCGACACTGGCAGTCCAGCTGTCCCAGCATGGGGACCTTTTCATTGAAATGATCCAGCCAAAAATAGTTCATACAGGGATCTCAGAGATAGATCCATTCATCTAGCCACACTGTCTGCATCTTATCATTACTATACCAGAGATTTCAATTAGAAATCTGTCTGTTCAGCCAGACCTTTGGTGCGGCCGGTACCAGTGATTGCCAGACCATCTTATAAACCGTCAGCATCCAGGACGACTACACGTCATTCACACCCAATCCATTGGATCTAATGTATATTAAAACCGCACTGTTGCCAGCTGTCCAGCTGTTCCAACATGGGGACCTTTTCATCGAATCAGTCAAGCCAACAATGATCTACGGGGATCTTTGTGACATCTATCCTTCCAACCGTACTGTCGGTAACATGCCCTTTCTATGATGGAAATTTAAGTGAGAAATCTGTCTGTCCAGCCAGGCCTTTGGAGAGGCCAGTACTGGTGATAGCTGGACCGTCTTCTATACCTCCAGCTTCCAGGCCAACCATTCACTGGGCAAACCAGTCATCATTGCCGGTAGTGCTGGACTTCCATATGTTCACTGCTTGTCCACAAGAGAGAGTTAGTGACATTTTACTGGGGATGGAATTGAGTCTTCATACAACCTGGTATGTCTTCTCTAGTGCTGCAAATAGACCCAGTTAGGCTTTGACGTACAGTGCGTGTGATGGAATTCCTTCAAATCCACCATCCTTCACATCTTACTCAAATCTGACCATGGAACGGACTGAAGTTAGCTTTCAAGCCGCCGTCGAAGATATATTCTTTTTTTAGGTGTTGGCTACTTCAGAATGCCCCCACCCTTATCACTGCTGTAAACAATCAGTAGATCTCGTTGAGGAGAAAGAAATAGACTTAAGGTCACAGATGCCTTCAGAACCAATCTCCTGGCACTTGACAATAATGTAGTAGCAGTTCATACATACGGTCATCTGTTTTTTAGAGCAGACAAATCTGCTTCATGCCCATCAGAGCTGGTTAGGGATGTTGTTGCAGACACCTGGTAATAGCCACGCTTGGGAGGTGATGGCCAGGATTGCTAGGGTCAATGACAAGGGCTGCTCACCATACCATGGCCAATTCTTTGATGGGTTTGGCCAAACAACTCTTGATATGACATGGCGCATGTGTGCGATCCACATTGCTCTTACTTTATTATACCCTCCCTTTCTGGACAACCCTGTTCAGGTCACCATTGCTTTGGAGGAAGAATAGAGGAAGTTCAGAGGCAGGCAGCTCAGAAATGCCCCTCCACCTTGCTGCTCAACCCACATGGGCATTTGGAACCACTTAGTCACCGTCAGTGTGAAGGGATTTTAACGGCTTCAAGACGGGATCTCTCAGTCACACATGCACCAACTTGAATCCCTAGGATGCAGTCATACAGTGGCAGTAAGAAACTGATTTTTGAGTCCACTGGACTTCCCTATTCCCACAGATGGGGGGTGCTGATCCAATCATTCGGAGGGGCTGTGGGTTTCGTTCATCAACAATCCCCTCTCCCCTCTGTCAGATTGGTAGAGGGATGCCTTCCTACAACAGGGGATATGGTCGCTCATCCAAAAAAAAAATAAATAAAGGTGAGGGAGCTTGTGGAAAGGACACAATCCCCAGCGTTTTACTTGAGGCTGTTTCTTTTTCGGAAAGCAAACAGCAAGTTGAGATCCATCACTGACTGGAGTCACCTCACCCAAATAAAGATGGAGACAGCGAGGTCAATCCACCTCTTTGTCACATGGGGCGAGTATGCTGTCAGTTGCGATCTGACAGACGCATATTTTCACATCCCTATCCACTGCATCTCTTTCAGGTTTCTCCATTTCACTTACTGCTACACTGTTTATTGATTCACTGTTCTTCCCTTTGACCTCAACATCAGCCCCTGGGCTTTCACTCAGATTATGGATTGGATCTCCCTGTTCTGGCTGACATCATCTACATGGACAGCAGTGTACCTGGTGGCATCCTACAGAAACACATGGTAAGTTCTATCCTGCTCCAAGGCAGTAACTATCTTCTTTCTCTTCTAAATCATATAGGCCTTGTAGTGAACTGGGAAAATCAGACCTCCGTCCATCCTAGAATTTGGTCCATCTGGGTAGGGAGTTCTTAACCATCCAGAATCTGGTGCGACCCCCTTGTGTTCGCATTACCAGAATCATTGAACTCATCGAGCCCATTTCCAACAAGACATGGATTTTAGCGGGAGAATTCTTGCAACTCCTCAGTTTATTAAATGTTGCAGTGGACTTGATCCTGCTTGGCCATCTCTTTATGTGGACCATGCTAGCAAATTGGCGCCCTGTTTTATGTCCCCTTAATCAAACAGTTATGATCAAGCTCAAGATTCAATCATTCCTGTGTCAGTGGGGCATTCCAGGTTGGCTGACCATTGGAATCCCACTGGAGAAGCCCCAGGCGGAAAGAACGGTAGATACTATAACCAGTGTGCATGGTGGGGGTGTCCACCTGACCTTCACTACCGTCAGCGACACCTAGGAGCCAAGAGAATGGTCTGTACACATCAACATCCTAGAAATGAAGGCTGTCATCAATACCCTTCTTTTCTGAAGAGATCAACTCTGAGGTGATAATGGACTTAATTTGGTCTGGCAACTCTGGTGGTGACCTATCTCCTCAAACAGGGAGGCACCAAACCACTCAATTTGTTCTCATTTGGCATTTTTGATGTGGGTGCAGCAATCTCCTTATCAACAAACAAATCAGACACATTCCCAGCAGCATCAGTGTCATGCTGAGAATCAATCCAGAGGTGGTCATGTCCTTCACACGAACTGGTCTCTACATCAGTCAGTCTTCACTCAGATTTGCGCACTTCCGGGGCATCTTATGATCAACCTCTTGGCAATGAGGTGGAATCACAAGTTACCCACCTTCGCCTCTCCAGTTCCAGACCTTAAAGCTTGGGTAGTGGATTTACTGTTAATCATTCATTAGGGGTTGTGGGCCTTTGCCTCTCGTCCCATGGTGCTGATACTGAAAATAACCCTGAAGATATGGGGTCAGAATGGCAATATGATTCTGATAGCCCCTCCGCGTTTGGACAAGCCCTGGGTCACCGATCTACTCTTTCTAGTGATAGATATACCCAGGAAGATTCTGGCCAACCCAAATCTTCTCCAGCATTAACTATCACGTGTGTTCCTTCCCTGCCTGGACTGTCCTCTTTTTCTACATGCTCGGCTCTTACCAGGACAGCCTTGCGAGTCAAACAGTTCAAACCTTTGATTGTGTGGAGAATCTCAAGAGTAAGAAGACCATCCACTCTGAAGGCTCATGCGGGAAAGTGGCATGTTTTCAAGGACTGGTGCCATTGTCCCTCTGTGTGCCTTTATCCTTCAACTGGCCAACTTTTCGCTGGCTCTTTGAGGAGAAATAATAGGGCCCCAACAACTACCAAAGTCTACCGCCCCATGATATTGGATACATTTCTGCATCATAGCAAACATGTTTTTGGGTGGGATAGAGACCTATCAGATCTTTTAGACAATATTGGTCTCAGTCGACCAGTATCCCTCATTTTGTCTCCAAATGGATCCAATCCTGGGTTTTAACATGGCTCGATTCGAATCCCTTCAGACTTCTGGCCTACACTTCACTAAAGTCATTATCATGCAGATCATGTTGCAGATCATGTTTCCTGATAGCTTTAGCTCCTTTGGGCAGGGTAAGAGAGCTGCATGCCCCTTTATGTCAACCCAAATTCGCTTCAGTTAAGATTGGAGGGTTCAGTGGTTCTCATGACACCATTGGGCCTTGTAGAACAAAATAGGTTACCGTCTGTCAGTAGTAAAACAGTCGTCACTCTCTTCCATTGCCAGGTTGAGGACAGCAGCCATACAGTATCCTGTACGCGCCCTCAAGCACTAACTTGAAGCGCACAGAGACAAGTCATGGCACGTGCAAATGCTTCTTCCTTCCTTTATGAGCTGGAACACAGGATATCACCCTTCAAGCCTTTTCTTCAGGGCTGAAGTGGGTCTGGGTCGTACGCTTGGTGTACTCTGACATCTCACCAGATCAGAGTTGCCTCACGTAGCTTACTGATCCTTAGTTTCAAGCAATCTTTATGGGCCAGAACACAGGATATCATGCTTCAAGCCCTTTCTTCGTGGCTGAAGTGTGTCGTACACTTGGTGTACTCTGATGTCTCACTAGATCAGAGTCGCCTCATGTAGATTACTGCTCAGAAGTTTCGAGCAATCTCTTTTGAACACAATGGTCCAAACCAAGATGTAATAGATGCTGTTGGCTGGCAGGAAGAGTCAACCTTCTCGAGTTTCCATTTCAGAGATTTGGCATCGCAGAGGCAACCTAGAATCTGGTGGGTCCAGTGGCAGCAGCACAGACAGCCACCTGACCCAACTAGAGCAGTCGGCATCATCTGTTAGTTTCACTGGATTCGCTGGTGAAATTTTGTAGATGATTTAAATAATCATCTTCTTAACTGTATGTTATGGTCACAGGTCAAGTGACCCCATGCTCTTTTACTTATGTAGTTAGGAGAATGGGTTATCATTCACATGGGGGAATTCAGTCATTCTTCCCTTGAAGGATACCAGAGGTAGAGGTCGAATGCTCAGCATCCCCTCTTCCTATTACTTATTCTCCTAATGTAATGTGATTGGGTAACATATTCGAAGGAGAAAGCAAATTAAGTAAATTATTTATCTCCAAGAATACTTACCCAATCACATTACTTAAAAACTCTCCCAACCACCCTGCCATGCAAGCATCCTCATTAATATCTCCCATTGTGTATTCATATAGAAAGGGAAAGATGAATTTTCATCTATTATTAGGGCTGGATTCATGAGGTAGCAGGCTGATATTACTAACGTAATGTGATTGGGTAAGTATTCTTGGAGAAACATAATTTACTTAAAAATTTGCTTTCCATGAGATCAAGGGGTTTGGCATACCATATTTACCATATATGTTGGGACACCATATTTGTTGGAACACCATAAATTAATTTTTAAAGTAATTTTTGGGTGCATTGTATGTTCTGGGATACATAGTTATTTTGGATGTCGTAAGTTGTGGGACACCTATTAAATCATTTGAAAATCACATTGGAAAATGCACGCCAACTTAAATTTTATTTGAAAAAAAAAATAAAAATGTGTACTTGAGATAAAACTCTGTAATCCAGTACAGCATCATCTCATCAACCCAACCCTTCTCCTGCACATGTATGATCCATTCCTCTGATGCATGAATATTCTTTTAGCTTTCTCATGCCATGGAAATTTATTGTTAGATGCAACAAATCTCCTGAAGTGGAAACTGCAAGGACTAAAGTCAGATTTTTATAAATCTGCACAAGTCATGCTAATTCTCACACTTTTAACCCCCATCTTATTGACAGTCTGTCTGTGAATAAGATCAAAACACTGGAATTTCATCCATATTAATGATCATATTGTCGTCAAAATCATTTTCTTCTCTTCTGGCCTTCACGAATTCATCAGATGATTTTATTTTCTCCAGATCTTCAGGATGACACTGGGTCATCAATGTCCATGCACGATCGACTATATTGCATCACTTTAAAGATTGTTCCATTGTTTCAATTTATTTTCAAAATTCCCTTGAATACCAGTGAAAAGGAACCAAAGTTACCTTTCCTGTCAGCCGACTTTGAATATTAAAAAAAAAATTGGCACACTTAAAAAGAATCCAAAGTTGGCTTCTGAGACCAGCTTGCTTTGTAATAAAAATAACCTTTATATTTGATATCCTGTTGGTAAGTTCAAATAATGAGTTGATTGCTCACTGCCAGTTGTGTTTATTCACCACTTGGGCTTCTATTTGCTTTGCATCTGTGGTCGTAATAAATACAAATGGGCATTGATGTTTGTGGGTAAATAGTACACACAGCAATAACTTCCTTTAATAATACTTTCTGTAACCCACGCTAGCAAAAAGATTGTCATTTGCACTCAAGTGAATGTATTTTCAAATAATGATTTTTATATGGGAGATACTGTCATATAGTTAACCTGGATATAATACAATCTTAGTAATTTTGCACCTAACACTGTGTCATGTGTGAATGGCAGATACCGTCAAGCAATTGGTTGATTATTTCCATCTTGTTTGCAATTTTGTTGGATCTGGTTTTCAGTCAGATAACATATTCAAATTTTTTAGTACAAACAATTACAATTTGTTTCTGTATGTTCACGTCAGTGAACAATGTGTTGTGTGTTATCTGACTTAAGCAATACATGCTACAATATAGATGCCTATGCGGAGTTTATGGATATAGTTTTTACTTTAATGCTCATGATGAAAAAAGAGGAACAAATGATAACAATACAAGGTTAGTTTCTTTCATTTTATTATCAAATAAGCATTTTTTTTAA
>JAECUM010084625.1:0-11509 GCA_016617855.1 Megalonaias nervosa | reverse complement strand
ATACATTTTTTTTTTCTGTTGCGTTTGAACATATAAATTTACCTTTCCGTTCCCGTGCCAAATAGTTAAGGAGGTACGACTTGCCAGTCCTGTAGGGTCCCGTTATTGCGATGACGTTAAGTGGACTTCTGATCTGTTTTAACTGATTCAGCACATCACTGCATGCCTTTAAGTTTCCATCAGAACCATTCTCGACCAGGCAACACGGTTTTTGAAAAACAGAAAGGGACTCGTAGGTTTTCCACAGATCTGAAGAAATCAATATAGATATATGAGTGAAACTGTTCGAATGATTTCCAATGACAAATACGACCGGATCCATAACAAATACATTTTAGGAATCCAACATAATGAGCTATTGCCCCGATCATCAAGGAATGTACAATAATTGATGTTACAATAGATTCTTATAATGACATTAATATTAAACACACCAAATTTAAGGCGCTGTCCATTATCTTGGTTAAAAAGTGAAAATATTGTTATTGCTTCCTGACAATTTACTTGTTATCATGCAATTAATGTTTAAAGTTGAGTGATACACAAAGTAACAAATGCCTAGTAGCATGCGTTGCAAGGTGAAATTCATGTATCTTTAAATCTTATTCTTCTATAAAATTGCAGGAGCAGCATTGTTGAACAAAGTATATTAATATGGCATCATCCATTTATCAATATCTGTTTCCACGTAGCAGTGATGTCCCATTGGTTGTTATACTTAACCTTTAACCAGGTCCATGTGCAAAACATTCATTCTGCATTTTGTGAATATTGAGCGAAAACTTGCAATTCTGTTTCTTTCTACAGTCAGACAGAAGAGATATATTTTCCCAATAGAGAAATTAGTGGTGATCTTCTGCCCTAATTGCGACGCATGCGAAGTGGATCTTCAATTCATCTGATCCACTATGGCTGGTGCGTATTCTCAAATATGTGTCTATTAAAATAAGGTTCAGAATCTGCGTAATTTCACGTTTTTATCCTGACAAAGATTTCATAGTTGCTTTATTCCTCAAAAATGACATATATTATAATGAAGGATTCGCAAAAGTGGCTGCGAGACTCTCGTGTACATCAACTGTTTTACGTCAGCTGGTTGGGAGCGTGCTCCGCCCCATAAAAGAATTTAAGTCAAACCAATGTACCAGATTAGCTCCATCACTACATAAACTTTAAATTGCACCTCAAAATTGCATTTTTTTAAAATTTCTTTCAGGTAAGAAAAACAATCATATATTTTTGTTTTCCAACATCAACATTCCCCATTATCTCTCGGACGCGTTGAAACCCTCGCATTTCGGATTTAGCTTCAACAACACCCTCGGGATTCCGTGAACGCTGATGCAAGAAAAAAAAAAAACATTTAATATATGATTTCAATAATAACAACCGTGAAAATTACTAAGCCAAGCAAACGTTTCGCTATTGGTGCCATATTTTTTGACATTAGAAAAATACATAGGAAATTATAAACAAATATCTTTCAGATATGACAGTGCCAATCAGTGGGAACAAAGAGCACAAAGTACTAGTAACCAGTGCGAATCTAAGGGCCCATTTTTACACGTTTCATTAAACATAATTTGCAAGGGAGCAATGTAAAAAAAAAAATATACTTCTGAAGGGTCATTGTACGAATAACGCAGAAAACGGTTAACGCCATGGTAACTACATCAAAGGATTGATGCAAATTTTTCGTGAAAATTTCAAGATTACGAGTACATTCTGAATCGAAAACTCACTATTGTTTTACAGGTGTATTTATATATAGCATCCAAAAACCCAGAATTTAGTACCGTATGACGTAGGAAACTATGGATATACAGCGAAAAGAATGTATCTTTATGTAGGTATGAATATGTAAATAAGGCGTGGAATGAGGAAATAAATGTTTCACTATGCAGCCAAATGACTCCAAATTATTATTACTATTCCAAGAAACATAACTTGATAACTTGCTTTTCTTCTGTTTGGTCCATTGACCAAAATATTCACAAACTTTTGACTAAATTTCTAATGCATAACTTACCTGTTCGGTCCATGTTTTCATAGAGTCGATGCCCTCCTCTGACAAAAAAAAAAGAAGATGTTAATCTTATATTGATCGAAGATAGAACTATTTGTATAGTCAGATTCACATTGAAGAATTATAATTAAAACAATTTGATCTCATTGTTTGTAATTTCCTACCTCGAAACATTTCATTGGGAGTCCAGTTGTTGCGAGGTCATAAAAGCTGTTGATTTGTTTATATGTTTGAGCACTTATAAACAGCATTTGTAATGAGTGTCGCGGAAATTGTTACAACAGCATTCTTAGAATAACAGCTAACATTCTGAGCTCCGCCAACTAATAAAAAGGGATGTATATTATCAAATGTAGCATTCTTTTTACTGCTTAGGTCGACGAGCTATGATATTTAAAGGTTACATCACTTGAAAACTCAAACTTCTGCATATTGCTTTATCAGTCGGTCTTTAAAGAATGTACAAGAGTTTGTTTCCAAAAAGTTTATTTTCCTTAACAATTATTCTGTATTGTTTGATATAAATTGTTCTTACATCACTGTTGGGCATTTAGTTTAACTTACTATATGTACTTATAAAATTCTTTGCTTGGAGAGGAAGTGCATCGATGAAATTCGGCCATGGTTGAGATGGATATCACTCCGATGTTTGTAGATAAACCCCCCCCATATATATATATATATATATATATATATATATATATATATATATATATATATATATATATAGAGAGAGAGAGAGAGAGAGAGAGAGAGAGAGAGACTTTTTTGTATGTAAATATGCATATATGTAACAAAGCGGATAATTTTTATTTAAATTGACATTCGTGCATTTAATGAAGCATTAGCTGAACAATATACATTCCTACCGAAAATTGTTATCATGTCATATGAATAAATACATTTGCTGCACATACAAACACAGTCCTAATAGGAAGGCCGGCAAGTTCAAAGCACTTTTTGATTGTACCATGAGTGGACTCTTACCAGACTTTTGAAATCCAGTGGATAGCATACAAGAGAGTAATTTGCTTACAAAGTTCGCTGACACTATTTGCACAATCAATCTTAGCCACAAAACAAAAACGGTCTCCGTCGGAATAGCACCAAAAGCGAGGTCACTTGCCTGGTTAATAAAGCCCTGACATTTATTTTAAAAAAGAACAAGGATATAGTGTTTTATTGAGCATAACCTCAATCACAATTAGATAATCAACAAAATAAACAAAGTCTTTTTCAAATGGCTTACCTACAAGAAGTTAGTTATTAATACATGTAATTAGCCTTAAAAGATGGCGCTTTTGTATGGTGGAAAGACTTCAGATTAGTCTACTGTCATCCCTAATTTGTGTCCGCGCGTGTGTCAAGTGCTGTTTTAACCTCGATTGTTCTTGTGACAAGCAGCAGTAGAGCTGGACCCTACAACTTTGTAGAGACCTTATTTTTGAAAATTAAGGGTTCCCTGAAGAAAAAAACCATTTTTGTCTTAATAATGAAAACTTCTTTAATTGACCAGATTTTTTCACAATCTGGTCACATACGTATGTCATTCAACAGCTCTACTGCTGCTATAAATTAAACAGCCATTATAAATATTTATGTCTACCTCGTCGATACATAAATAAGATACAAGTTTCTCTACAATTAAACAATAAAACATATTTATAATGAACAAATGCAAGTGGTTGTTAAAAACATCTAATACTTGTAATAAACCATGTCGCAGAGAATACTGCGCTCAGCATAATCAAAATATGAAAAAATCTTCTGGTTTGCAAATTTGTATCGGATGTGGATTAGCATCTCGTGCTGTTATATGCGCCAAATGCGGTGGTAATAAATACAGCTCATTAATATACTACTACAAGCATAGAAACTATAATGATTGTATCAGGGACGATCCTCCAACCGCTCGTGAATATTTACATAATTACACAGAGATTGATCCTGCAGTGACTGATCCTGAAGAAGATCAAAAAATAATAAATCAACGAGAAAAACAAATACAAAAAAAAATAGAAGTACTTAATAAATCAACACGAATGGAAAAGATCTGTAAAAAATTAAAATGCACCCCTCAGGATTACATCGCGAAATTATCAAATTATCAGAGAGTATTTTGTAAAATAAAAATATAATAAATATGGTTCAATATCCTCGGATTAATAAAATCAATAATGCAGATTCATCCATATTCATATAATAATATAATGAAATGGACGAATCTGCATATCGAAAACGAGGCTGGCAATTCTATACATTTCATATAATAATAATAATGATAGTCTAGAATTGCCATCATACCACAGGGTCATCTTTAGAATCAGCGATTCTAGAATCATCTATTTCAGAATCAGCGATAGAGTCAGAAACGAAGTTTCTAGAGTCAGAATCAGCGATAGAGACAGAGTCTCTTAACAGATATTTATTTACATATTCCTCCGCTGTTGGTGGAGCGTCTTTATGAGGCATATACTTCGGCTTCCTATTATTATAATATAACAACATCACTCTGTATTTGTTACCACCACACGCCGTACAAATCTGTATCTCTCCTCGCACTCCATTACCGCATCGCAGACACGGTCTATTTCCTCTTGATCCAGTTCTTATCATGTGGCTATGATGGCCGCAGTATTCTCCCATGCACGACTTTCCGCATGTCTTAGTCGATCCTTGGATTACCCAGCGACAATTATTAGGTCCTGTTTGAAATGGCATTATTATATAATAAAAATATTTTAATCATTTTTCAATTAGAAGTATATTCTGTATATATTATAATCATACCCATGACAGAACATACCATCGTTTATACTACAAAACATGATGCTATAGAAAGTTTTAGAATCAGCGATTCTAACGATGCTTCTGAAGTGGAATCTAGAAGCAATACTTCTAGAGACTCTGTCTCTAGAGACATTATTACTAACATCTACAAGCGAGGAATAATCATTCAACATTTTAATAAATTCTACGCGTTCTCAGACGATGATAAATTTAACGAGTTCGCTAGGAACTTTATCAACGAATCCTCGGTAACAGAAATAATTCCCAAATTCAGGCTTAGATATCCGGTGTTTGACTTAGACACCAAGTACGTGCGTAAAGAAACTGGATATCGATATAGCGATCGCATAGACATAATAACAACAGACGAATTAATTAATACTAGCGACATCATCGACTACTTCGCTACATTATGTAATTGCGATCGCGATCAGGTATTCTTATTCGAAACTAACAGCGGTTATCATATTCTTTGTAAATCAGCGCTAGTGACATTTGATCAACAACGAGATTTAACGAGTCGTGCATATGATAAGAAGAATCCCGACTGGAATGTTGATCGACAAGCTGGTCTTCATAGCATTAAGTTAAATAACACTCGATCTTACAAACCGGGTAAAGAAACGCTATGCAAAAAATTAATTTCACACAATCATGAGAGTTTCCAGGAACAGAATTTCCTAGCCTCTGCGTTGCTAGTCTGTCCAACTTGTATTCAACCTGATCGCGTTGAGAATATTATTGTCTCAGAAGTTCCAAGCAAACCTAATCGCAAGAATAATAAAGTATCTAGAAACGAATTCTCAAGAATCGCTGATTCTAACGATGAAATTCCTCCCGCAGACATCGTTAAGATATCCACGGTACTAACTGGCAAACCCGATCAGCTCATCGACGTTATTAGCATTACCGGAAATAGATTCACTATATCGAGAGAACCAGGTCACATGTGTAACATCTGTGAACGCAGGCACGGATATGATGAGATACACGACTGCGTTGAAGATAAATGCGATAATTGTCTCGTGTACATCAACGATGATTATTATTCGATCTGCTGTCCTAGATCATCTGGGAAACAATTACAACTGCCAATCATAAATGATAAAATCATCTCTGGAGACAAAGTCTCTGGAGACAAAATTTCTGGAGACAAAGTCTCTGATGAAGATATCAAAAAAGATAAAAGGTATATAAAATATCTGATTAACGCGAGACGTAGATTTCATTACCCCGGATATCTATTTACCAGAAACGCCGATTACACATACACGGCGTTACCGACACACGAATCAGGACCAGGTTGTAAAGTTATTCACGACGAAGATTATATCGATGGATCCGCATGTGGAATGGGGAAATCCGAATCAGCCTGGAGATCATTAAGAGACGATCAATCCGTGCTAGCATTATCGTATAGAAAAACATTTACCGAGAAAATCAAATCAGATTATTCCATCGAGAGTTACATGGATATCGATGGTTGCATTACTTTCAATCCTGGAGATAGACGCCGGGTTGTTGTGCAATGGGAATCTCTACATAGAATCCGTGGAGTCCCAGACGTGATTATTGTCGACGAATGGCATGGCATCCGCAGACAACAATTTCATTCGGCCAAACATAGCAAAGAACGATGGAATAAATTCATGATATTAACAACGATATGCAAACGATTAATCGTTCTAGACGCAGATGCTAACGATGACGATCTAATATTATTCCGCGATAAGCTAGGACGATCATCAATGAAATTTATCATTAACGATTACAAACCCGATCACGATAAGAAATTTCACATCGAACTTTCCCACGAGAATAATCTAACCTCGCTTCGTGAACGATTAAAAAGAATCACTAGTGATTCTAACGATTCTAAAAATCGCCGTATTCACGCATAACAAACGATATACCGATTACTCCGTTGAGGGTTTAGCTAAGCTCATTCAACATCTAGGATATCGTGTGAGATATTATCACGCCGATACAGATCCCGCTCAAAAGAAATCTGACTTCAACGATATCAATCACGCGTTCGATGACATCGATGTTGTTATCAGCAACCATACTCTCGAAGCTGGAGTTAGTATAGTTGATGAACGATTCAAAATCATGTTCGTGTTCTCGGAAGAATTAGGATCTGTTGAAGCGACCAAGCAGGCTATCCACAGATTCCGCTGCGTTAACGAAATACATTATTCATCGACGAGAAAGCAACGATCTCGTAAACTACCGATATATCGTGAAGGCATTGAAAATGTTATCGTGGATCGAGAAAGACTAATCGACAACGACACAAAATTATACAGAATTCCAAATGCCGAAGATCTTCAGACTGGATTCGGATTCGCTTATATCAGTGACATCATCGACGAGAATAATTCCATTATGTACTTCACGCCGCGATTGATCAACGCGATGAAAAATACCGGATATGAAATAATAGAACCGCACGTAGATGATTACGAGACGTGGTTGAGAAAAAACAATAATGATAATAAAATCCATTATGATAACGATATTAACGTCGATGAATTTTTAAAGACATCGATAGGCGAGCGAATCAAACAAGCAACAGAGTTGCTTGATGATGACGATCCAAATTACAAAGAACTTCCTCAGTATTACAAGTATGATCCTAATACAAATCTAGAACCATACCAAGCAAAGAAATCGTTCCTTAGTTATATGTGTCAATGCGATGTTAGTTTATTGCCAGCTGAGCAAGTAGAACATCTTTACAAAAACTCAACACAGATGAGACGAGCTCAGCGAATCATAGTTGATAAATTTAATAATGGCAACGCAACCGCGAGAGAAGTATTTAGATCGGATAAAATCAGTCCTAAAGAAAAACTAACGATAATAAGAAAATTTCTAACCGCGTTGAATTTACCAGATATCGTGCCTGACGATATAATGATAACATCGGTATCGGTATCAGGATCAGATCTTAGAACGCGCATTAAGAATATGATCGGCGATCCTGACATTATGCGTGAATATAATAATCTGATTAGTAACTGGTCGAGCATCTTTCCTGAAGCGAGACTCCAGACTAATAAATTAACTACCAGAAATATTCTCGAAAAGATTAAAACCATCTACAGAGGTTTTGGAGCATCATTAACCTCAGACAACAAACACACAACAAGATCAGACTACACAGTTACTTATCCAATATGGCCTAAATCAGATTTTATAGATGATCCTCATTGGAAAAATTTCATCGATACGCGACAAGAATATCCCGGCGGTAATGATAGCACCGCTTCTGATTCACGAACCGCTATGTTGAAGTTTCACGTGTGGAGCGTTAATGGGTGGTTCAATGATTAACAAACCAAGATGATGAAATCATCTAAGATTATAATTAGTGGCAATTCTATACATTTCATATAATAAAAAATAATGAATGTCTAGAATTGCCACTAATGTTATCAACTATCTAGAAACTTCGTTTCTGACTGTTGAATCTCAACATTTCCTATAATAATATAATGAAATGTGGTGATTCTGCATAGGTAAAACAATTACTAGTGGGCGAGCAAGACAAAATTGTTTCAAATTTGAAATCGTCTGCGAAGAACAGAACCTAGAATTATAATGAATGATACCGTTCAACTAGAATTATAATATTATTATAATGACCGATATAGTTGATGATAAACTCGTTTATGATATTCTACGCGACAATAGCGAATATTTTTACGATAAAATGATTCTTGATGAACGCGGTAACGAATATTATATGCCACCAAAAAACATTGAACTGACTTTCAAGATGATCTCTAGAAGCTTTGCTTCTAACGAAGTCTCTGATGAGATAGTTCCGTTTGTTGGTAGCGAGTCTAACATATCGCCGTGGTTAGTTAATAATATCATGGACTGGTTTCGATGTGAGCTGGTGAGGAGATATAAAATAATACACCTACCAGAAAATGAAATAATTAATTATCTAGGACGCCCTCTTAACGATAAAGAGATTCAAGCGAGAAAATCAACCGACTACAAGATAGATAATTACATCGACGATATTAATAAAATCGGGACGATTCTCTCGGGTATTAATAATGATGAACGCGTTATATTTATCCTATATACCGACACGAATTATTTTCGCGATAAAATGATTCTTGATGAACGCGGTAACGAGTATTATATACAACCACGAGACACCAAATTAACTTTCAGAGTGATCTCGAATGAGATAGTTCCGTTTATTGGTATCGAGTCTAATATATCGCCGTGGTTATTTAATCAAGTAGCGAGATTGTTTTCGATCGAATTCCGGTGGAGATTTAATCTATTATGCATGCCAGAACCCGCTATAGTTGAATATCTCGGCCGTCCTCTTAACGATAAAGAGATTATTGCTAAAAATGAAGTCGATGGTTATATTATTGATAAAATCTGGAAGAGTCAAAAAAATTATAATAGACCAACATACCATCGGAAGAATAAGAGACGTCGTCGAAGATGATGAAATCATCAGATGATGAAATATCTAAGATTATAATTAGTGGCAATTCTAGACATTTCATATAATAAAAATAATGAATGTCTAGAATTGCCATCATGATGCAGATTGACATAATATCATTAAATGGCGATTTGAACCATTTCCTATAATAATATATAATGATATGGACGAATCGACATCAAGAGACTTTGTCTCTGATGTCGATTGACTTAATAAGCATTCTTCTAGAATCATTATATCATACAATTAAAGCATAAATAATTCTTGTTATTATATAATCATGAAAGAAAAGATTTTATTATTCCCAGGTACTGAACAATACGATACCCTGATGAAGATAATAAAAGATAATAAAGGATCGATAGTCTCGAATAATGGTATTATATTTGCTAATACCAATGAATATGTGTATAGAGATTTCTCAAAAAAATCTATGAATAACGTAACGATGATGATTCGTAGAAATAAAGTGCGTGATCGTTTGCGAAGAAAATTAGCTAATAGAACGGACTAGCTACGAGATCTTTCAGCTTCTCTCTTTCAGCTTCTCTAGCTTTTTCTCTTTCAGCTTCTCTAGCCATTTGTCTATTAACGCTTTTCTTGATCTTTCTCATATCACGATTAAATTCTTTTTTTATTATTCTTTTTTCTTTTTCAAATTCTATTTCTCGTTCAATATTTTGACATTCACGTAATACTGGATTATCATAATAATTATTTAATTCTGGTTCAACATATTGATAATTATTTAATTCTGGTTTAACATCTGGTTCAGCATTTAATTTTTCTTCGCGTTCATCAAATTTTATTCGCTCTTGTTTATTTAATTTTTTTTATACTTCGCGATATCGAATTCAGCTTCTTCATCGTTAATCAATTTTGCTTCTCGCCATATGTTATAGACACGCGTTAAACTAATGCTGTATCTGCGAGCGATCTCATCAGCTCTAACGACATCTCTCATCATAATGATATTGACTTTATCAGTTATAGTTAGATCATTAATTTTCTTTGGCATACTATTATTAGATGATTTAATCATCTGATAATAATAATAATAATTTAATTAACACGATTAAATGCTGATCCGCGTGTTGTTATTATTATTATCAGATGATTAAATCATCACATGAATTATATGTCAATAGTTTAATGATTAAGGAGGAAACGCAACAATCTCTATAATAATATAATGAAATGTGGTATTTTCCCCTATCATGAATGATATAATATTATCAAGTGGCGAATCTGTCATTTTCATATAATAATATAAATGAAATGACAGTTTCGCCATCATGTTATCAAAAATAATAAGTGGCGATTCATCACATTTCATATAATAATATAAATGAATGTTGTAAATCGACATCGTATTACATTATATCATGGACTGTGAATTCACCACATTTCATATAATAATATAAATGAATGTTGTAAATTCACACATCGTGTTATCAACTATCATAGACTGTAAACCCAGAAACGATACTTCTAGAAATAACTAGCATTATTTACATACTGTTGAAAATCTACAATCAGATAATTTAATATCAATCAATAATTATTTTTTTGTTAATTATTTTTTATAGGATAATAATATGGATGAACTTTTTAATCGCTGAGCTTTAGTACTTGAAGGAAATTTCCTTAGTAATTGCTTATGCAATCTCAGCGATTAAAAAGTTCATCCATATTATTATCCTATAAAAAATAATTTCATTTATATTATTATATGAAAATGACAGAAGAACGCGAAGAAAAATTAAATGCTGAACCAGATGTTAAACCAGAATTAAATAATTATCAATATGTTGAACCAGAATTAAATAATTATTATGATAATCCAGTATTACGTGAATGTCAAAATATTGAACGAGAAATAGAATTTGAAAAAGAAAAAAGAATAATAAAAAAAGAATTTAATCGTGATATGAGAAAGATCAAGAAAAGCGTTAATAGACAAATGGCTAGAGAAGCTGAAAGAGAAAAAGCTAGAGAAGCTGAAAGAGAGAAGCTGAAAGATCTCGTAGCTAGTCCGTTCTATTAGCTAATTTTCTTCGCAAACGATCACGCACTTTATTTCTACGAATCATCATCGTTACGTTATTCATAGATTTTTTTGAGAAATCTCTATACACATATTCATTGGTATTAGCAAATATAATACCATTATTCGAGACTATCGATCCTTTATTATCCTTTATTATCTT
>JAECUM010084621.1:0-14475 GCA_016617855.1 Megalonaias nervosa | reverse complement strand
TGCCCTAACAAAAACCATTAATTAATAAGATACATGATATATGCAACAGTGCTAGTCAAAATAACTTTTAAATATCGATGATTTACTCTCTCATGCTCTCATGCATGTGCAATGTAATTACTAGCTGTTGCTCGGGCGATGTCAGCAGGTAAAAACAGCATGAAATTTCATTTTTGGCAAGAAGTATAGATCGGCATACGGGAAGCATTTATTTATTTCCTGTATAAACATTGGAGTCTCTTTACTTGCTATTCAATCTTTATGTAGTGGAAGCCTGACAAAGTCGGTTTCGTGAAGCGTCATCTAGATCGAGTGGCAAAAACATGTTTCGCTTCTGAAAACGAAAGCAGGTAACAGTTATCTTTCCCAGGAAACTAAAACATATTGTCAATGTTTAAATAGCCGCCACAAATAACACTTGGCACAAAGCCAGCTCTTTTCTGAAGACAGACTGCACCGATGATAGATTTGCATATGAAGTGTCAAGGCTACATTATCTTGTGCTGACTAAACTTTAATATCACTTGTTGTACCTGACGGTGTAAGATTTATGATTCTATGCATGAAACGCACAAGTTAACCTTGCAGTGTATTCACGACTTACTATCTGATTGATGCCGGCCAGTCGGGGCCGTTTTCCGGGATGTGGCCGCTGCGCATGCCATAGCTTCTTGGAACCACAGGTGAGAGCTGAGTGCCAAGTGGGGACCAAAAGTGGGCGAGCTACCCCGGAAGGAGTACGACTGCTTCCCAAAACTAGGCTGATGGTAGCCGATTGGTCTTAAACCCTCGGTGAGTTTGGCATTGTCTACCTAGCATGTGAAGACTGGATTCGGCAGCCTGCTCGGAGGAACCACCAGCTGGTCAATGGGAAGAAAGGCGATTCCCAGCAAAGCGCCGTGGAGTGCTAAGAGCACGACGAGACACAAAGGACATTCTGGTCATCCACTGCGTCAAATCCGTCTCCGGCCGTCTCGACTTTGTCATGCTGCTGGACTCAGATGGTTTCGGGCGAGAGAGTGAGGTCAACGAACTGCGCAACTTTTCCTCACTTGAAACAAAGTCACCGCGCAAGTCACTCTTGTCATCCACCCATCCCATTTCATCACCCACGAAAGTTCTGTGGCGACAGGCATGCGACGTTGCGGCAGGTGTGGGTACAATGGCAGCCGCAGCCGCAAAGCTGGATGCAGGCGGCTCAGGCCATTATGGTTGTTCACCAATGTCACAGAGCAGCAGTGGAGACCGGCAGACCCCTGAGCGACTGCTCGCCTCCTTGGCATGAGGAATGCGCTAGAAAAGGTGCCCTAAACATTGCCTGCTCAAAACCTCCCTAGCCAGCTTACCGCAACAGGCGGGGACCCTACTCCAGCGGTCGAAACACAAAGAAGATGAGGATTGTTCCTCTCAAACTTGACGCATGAAATGTGCGCACCTTACTGGACGGAGGCGTCGCGGAAAGACCCCAGAGGAGAACGGATCTAATAGGAAAGGAACTCGCCAGATACAACGTGGACAATGCTGCATTGAGCGACACCCGGCTTTCAGCAGAAGGCGAACTCTGTGGAGCGGCCGAGGAAGTGACGAGCGCCGTAAGGCTGGTGTCAGCTTTGCAGTGAAGACAGCAATGATTGGCAAATTGGCTGGACCTCCCAAGGGAGTAAACGACAGACTCATGACCATGAAAGTCCCCCTCTTGTCTGGAAGAAAGCAACTTGTCATCATCAGTTGCTACGCTCTAACCATGACCAACCCGGATGAAGTGAAGGCCAAGTTCTATGAGGATCTTCACACCGTCATTACTGACGTTCCAATAGCAGATAAGCTCGTCATTCTTGTCGACTTCAATGCAAGAGTAGGCTGTGATCATGTTGCCTGGGATGGAGTGCTAGGAAAGCACGGAGTGGGTTACTGTAACAGCAACGGTCTCCTCTTGCTCCAGACTTTCGCCGAGCATAAACTGCTGATCACCAATACAATAATACGCCTCCCTACCCGTAACCGGACGTCATGGATGCACCCTCGCTCTAAGGACTGGCATCTCATCGACTACGTCACTGTCAGGAAGAAGACAGGCAGGATGTGCATGTGACCAAGTCCTTGTGCGGCGCCGACTGCTGCACAGACCACCACCTCATCATCACCAAGCTCAACATCTGTATTCAGCCCAAAAGACGTCAGCAGGGAAACGAGGCTCCTAAACAACTAAACATCACCAAATTGAAACGCACCAGTACCAAACAGTCGCTCGTGGATTCCCTGGAAGAACGTCTTAAATCTACCCCTCTGGACAATACGAATGTGGAGACCGACTGGGCGGCATTTAGAGAGCTGGTCTACAGCACAGCTTCGGAAATCCTAGGACCCTCAACCAGAAAGCACCAAGACTGGTTTGATGAGAACTGCGACGAGATCAAGCAGTTGCTGGATGAGAAACACAGCCTCCATCAAACCTACCTCAAGAACCCCAAGTCCACCTCCAGGAATGATGTGTACAACAATATAAGCAGAACTCTACAGCAGAAACTGCGTCAGATGCGAGACACATGGCTGAGCAACAAAGCTGATGAGATCCAGTGCTACGCAGACAAGCATGACATGAAGAACTTTTACAATGCCCTGAAAGACGTGTATGGACCTACATCCTCTGGATCATCACCACTTCTCAGCGCAGACGGGAACACACTACTTCCTGGCAAAGAGAAAATCCTTGAACGATGGGCTGAACACTTTGTCAGCGTCCTGAATCGCACTTCATCCATCAACGATTAAGCCATAAATCGTCTCCTCCAATTACCCATCAGCGAAGCAATAGATGACCCTCCAACCTTGCTTGAGACACAGAAAGCGATACGTCTGCTCTCCAGCGGCAAAGCCCCTGGTTCAGACACCATCTCAGCTGAAGTCTGCAAGGAAGGGGGCACATTTGTGATGGAAAGGCTCCACCAACTGTTTTTACTGATGTGGCAGCAAGAGTCGATCCCCCATGAATTCAAAGATGCTTTCATAATCCACTTGTATAAGCGCAAAGGAAACCGCCAGGCCTGCGACAACCACCGGGGTATATCCTTGCTCCCAATCGCAGGAAAGATACTCGCCAGAATCCTACAGAACCACCTAACTACGCACCTTGACCAGGGACTCCTGCCAGAAAGTCAGTGTGGATTCTGGAAAGAACGTGGGACCATCGACATGGTGTTTGCTGCGAGGCAGCTACAAGAGAAATGTCATGAGCAAAACGCCAACCTTTTCTCCATCTACCTCGACTTGACAGAAACCTTTGATACTGTCAGCAGAGAAGGATTGTGGAATGTAATGGCCAAGTACGGGTGTCCGAACAAATTTATATCCATGGCGCAGCATTTCCACGGCGGCATGCTGGCACAAGTCCAGGAAAATGGAGAGACATCTGAGCCATTGCCAGTAACCACTGCGTCAAGCCGGGTTGTGTTCTGGCACCGACACTGTTAAGTCTATCGTTCTCCGCCATGCTGACTCATGCTTTCAGAGACGGAGATGATGGAGTCGGCATCAGGTACCTTACAGATGGAAAGCTGTTCAACCCTAGGAGGCTTGATGCAAAAACCAAGGTTATGACAGACACCATCAGGGAGTTCTAATTTGCTGATGACTGCGCCCTCAACGCTGGCTCAGAAGCCGACCTGGAACGCAGCGTTGACAAGTTCTCCAGCGCTTGCACAAGCTTTGATCTGACCATCAGTACTAAGAAAACTGAAGTCCTGCATCAGCCGGACCCTGCAAAGCCCTATGTTGAACCCAGCATCACCGTCAAAGGCCAAAAATCCAAAGTAGTGAACCGCTTCACCTACCTTGGCAGCACAGTGTCACAGAGCGTCACCATTGACGACGAGATGAACCTCCGCATTGCCAGAGCCAGCGCAACCTTTGGCAGACTGTATCCCAACGGCTGGAATAGAAGAGGCATCAGCATCACGACCAAACTAAAGGTATACAGGGCAATTGTGCTCCCTACACTACTTTACGCATGCGAAACGTAGACAGTGTATCAACGCCATGCCAGGAAGCTGAAGCACTTTCACACCACAAGTCTCAGGAAAATCATCAACATCAAGTGGCATTACAAGGTTCCAGACACCGAGGTACTCGCCAAAGCAGGTCTCCCCAGCATCCATACCATCCTGATGCAGTCCCAGCTACGCTGGCTGGGACCTTTTGTACTCATGCCAGACCACCGGCTGCCTAAGAGGCTCTTCTATGGCGAGCTACAGCAAGGACAGCGATTCCACGGAGGTCAGAAGAAACGCTTCAAAGACGATCTGAAAGCTGCATTCAAACCGTTCAACATAAACCCTGATTCATGGGAGCAAATAGCCAGCGATCGAGTCACTTTGCGTTCGTACGTGCACAAAGGCTCCAAACTGTGCTAATCTAGCAGGACAGTAGCTGCAGAGCCGAAGAGGCAAGCCAGAAAAGCGCGTGCCATCAACCCTCCTGGAGATGTCCCACTCATCCTTTGTCTCTTCTGCAACCGAACCTTCCGTGCAAGGATTGGCCACATCAGCCACCTGCGCACGCACAGAACCGAACCAGCCCCTCCAACCCTCGGATGACTAGAGTGGTCTTCGTCAACTTGAAGGACGAACAACATCTGCTTGAAGAGCATGTTACTCCTAATGATGTAATTCGATTATTCCCGCTGTAGTTCGCTTCCTTTGAACTGAACGTACAACACACAAAATACCCAAAACGCTAATGTTTGCTACTTGAACCCCATGTTATCTGAAATGTAGTCGTGACACTGACCTAATGTATCTAACAATAATTTTCATTGCAAGTGTTAAATAAACATCACTTCAAATAAGATTTCGTGTTTGGACTTTTTGTTTCATAGACTGATATTACTTCTAAGAAAAACTAAATCAGTGTTTATATTACACACACAAAGATGATATATTGCCATGCTAGATTGAAATTTGTTATATATTTTATATGATATACTGAAATAGATACCTCATATCTCTTTGCATTCATTCTAGATACGTGAATGTATTTAGTCATTACACTTCGCTTTATCTTCATTAAAATATCTGAATCGTAATGCGTAGTTGCATATCAATCATCCCAAAACGTTGTTTAAAGATCTAAGTTAACATAGAACTCCTAGCATGAAAACGTATGTATACGCATCAAATTAGGTCAAGGAGACATTCAAAACAACCTGAATATATGTTTACCGCATGTAAGCGATTACATGTTGGCAGATATATGCTAACAGCTGTACTCATCGATTCAAATGTATTGTCGTTGGTATCGCTGCCGTATAATATATTTACACATTTTGATAGTGTGATATTACTTAGATAATCATTTTGAAATATGCGCCACGGATTTCTTTAAGACTGTAGTGAGGCAGCCTTTGAAGCTAGATTATATTTAGGCGACTATGTTTATCACTAAATCACACCAGAAGGCAACTGAATATAAGATATAGATAAACCAAAATATGTTACTAAATGTTCGAATATTGTCCTTACAGTTATAAAGGATACATAGCCCTTCCTGAAGGATAATTTTAGGGATAACTATCAGAATTAAGAATACATTTGCAAACTAATGATCTCCATCTTCGTATATTTTCTTTACTTTTTTGGAACCTCTGTGCATTGTTGGCCTTTTCTGCCATGTTACCATTGATTTACGCACTTTAGTGTGCAAATACATAATATGCATTCCTGCTGTACTCTGTACTCGCAATATTTTCGAAAGCTAATCATTTCGTAAACTTATATTTGCCATTATCACTAGCAGCTCATCTATTAAAAAAGTCTATTTAAGCCCGTATTGTGAGTTGCTCTATATCTTTGATATGTATTCGGTGTGTCCTTTCTTTGCTAACACATGTCAACGAATGCTAACAGATTAGTATTGTGTGCTATGCAGGATGAATGTAATTTGTCAATTTTGAATTTTATTTAACTCTTCCTTCAGCCTGCCCTACAAGGGACCTTGTACGTGTTGGTTATTAATTTGAATATTCTTCAATGCAGAGGTTTGTATGCAATCGCTCATAATGTTCTTCAATTGATGAAATTACTTGATGTCACATGCTCGAAATATTAAGGCAGCAAACAAATGCACATAACATGTCACTTTATTGAAAGCGATTCCAAAACAAGGATATCATCCGTCACAAAAGTAATAACTACGTAAAGTCATCTAAATAAAGACTCTCTTTCAACGTAACACTAAACCGTGTTTAGAATAATGGATAATATGAGTATTACCTTATTGGAATCCACAAGTTTAAACTAGTTTATCAGTAGCTCGTCATCAAGTTGATGAGGACCATCTTAGTCATCCAGTGTTTAATCGGGAACAAATGGTCTGTGAATGCATAAGTGACCGATGAGGCCGATGTGAGCCCTGAATGTTCTGTGGCATTGTGGACATGGAATGATAGCAACGCTGATTGTGGGGCTACTGGCTCCGGATTTCCTGGCCTGCCTCCGTTGATCTGCAGCGGCTGTCCTCTTGGTCTCGCAAGCTGCAGCACATTTAGTGATGGAAGAGGGCCACACGACCCTGTCCCGGGCACTCTGCTCCCATGTGTCATAGCTAATGCCAAAGTTCTTCAACGAGGTCTTCAAGGTATCCTTGTATCTTTTTCTCTGGCCTCCTTTGTTGATTTTTTTATTGTTCAAGCTCGCGATAAAATAATTATTTTGGACGCCGGTGGTCTGGCATGCGAGCTACACGGCCTGCCCATCGCAACTGTGATTGCATCAAGATGGTGTAGGCTTGCTTGGGCAAGGACTTCAGTATCCGTTAACCTGTCTTGCCACTTTATGTTTAGGAGTCTTCTGAGGAAGGTAGTGTGGAAGTGGTTCAACTTCTTTGCATGGCACTGGTACACTATCCAGGTTTTGCAGGGGTATTATAACACAGGGAGTACTATCGCTCTGCACACCTTCAACTTTGTCGGAAGACGAATGCCTCTTCCGTTCTAGACCTTCCCGTGGAGTCTGCCGAATGCTGCGCTGGCCTTTTCAATCCTGGCATTAACTTCGTCATCTATTTACGACATTCTGGGGCAGAGTGCTGCCAAGATAGGTGAACCTGTTCACTGAGCTCAGTTTGTAGCCGCTGACTGTGAATTTTGGCTCAGCATACGGTTTTCATGGGGCTGGCTGATAGATTATTTCAGTCTTCTTTGTGCTTACCGTAAGGCCGAAATTTGAGCAATCGTCAGAGAACATGTCGTCTCTGCTTTGCATGTTAGCTTCAAAGCCAGCTTTGTGGGCGCAGTCATCAGCAAATAGAAAGTCTCTGTTGATGCCTGTTGTGTCCTTAGTTTTTGCTTGGAGTCTCCTGAGGTTTAAAAGTTTGCCATCAATTCGGTATCTGATGCTGATTACCACGGCACCATCTCTGAAAGCATCAGTGAGCATGGTTAAGAACATGAGGCTGAAAAGTGAAGGCTCTAGTACACAACCTTGTTTCACTCCGTTTGAGACAGGAAAGGGATCTGATGTCTCACCATTGTTCCGGACTCCAGCTTCCATACCATCGTGGAATTGTTGCACCATGGTGATACATTTCATTGAGCATCCGTTCTTGGCCATGATCTTTCACAGGCCCTCTCTGCTGACAGTGTCGAAGGCCTTGGTCATGTCGACAGAAATAGAGAAAGGTTTGTATTCTGCTCTTGGCTTTTCTTTTGCAACTGCCTTGCAACGGAAACCATGTCGATGGTCCCACGCTCATTTCGGTATCCACACTGGCTTTCTGGTAGGAGTCCACGGTCAAGGTGTGATGTGAGACGGTTGAGGAGAATTCTGGCGAGTATCTTACCTGCGATGGAGAGCAAAGAGATACATTTGTAGTTGTCACAATCCCGAAGATTTATTTTGCGTTTACACAGGTGAATAATAGTAGCATCCTTGAATTTCTGAGGGATCGTCTCTTTTTGATACATGCGATGAAACAACTGATGGAGCGTTTCAGTCCTCATGCCATGGAGGTGAGTAGTGCGAATCCTAAAAGGGGCTGCTCAATCACTCACGGGGATACTGAACTCCACTGCTGCTCCGTGTTAGTGAAGAACGGCCATATGGCCTGAGTCGCCTGTGTGCAGGTCTGCGGCTACGGTTGCCAGTGTACGCACACCTGCCGGTTCGTCGCTCGTCCGTCGCCACAGGACTTTGGGGAGAAGGATGACCAAGTTTCTTGCGCGTTGACTTGGTTAAAAGTGAGGAAGAGTTGCCCGTCGACGACCTCACTCTCTTGTCCATGACCATCTGCATCCTGTAGAAAGACAACATGAAGATGGCTAGAGATGGAATTGGATGCAGTGGATGACCAGGGCTACGTACTTGCCTCGTCCTGATCTTTGCGCTCCACAGCGCATTGCTGGGAATCGCCTTTCTGCCCGTTGAAATAGCTATTGGTGTCTTCCGTGCAGTCTGCCGAATCCAATCTTCACATGCTTGGGTAGGCAAGTCCTGATTCACCGAAGTTTTAAAACCCGTTGGCTACCCTCACCTGGTTTTGCCCGTCAGTCGAAGCTGTTTACCGGGGTGTCACTGATGCGCATGTTACAGCTTCTTGGAGCCACAAGTGAGACCTGGGTGCATGTGGGGACCAAAGGTGGGCGAGCTACTCCAAAGGAGGCACGACTGTTCCCCCACCAGAGGAGCTACCCCTCCAATACACTCTCGTACACCGCAAATTTGAAAAATTGTATACGGAGAAAGTGACATGGTGAATGAGTTTAGGCTTCTATTTCATTGATAGGAAAAGATTCAGATTCGTCGGAGCTGCGGCAGCAATGGCGGCAGTCACTATCGTAGTAATAACATGCACGTTGAACGACGTCCTCATTCGGTTGGTAACAAATCCAATACTTTCAATGGCGGGATAAACGGTACTTTCGGTCTGTTCTAGTTTCCCACAACTTCCAATAATGCCTCGCATGGAAAGAAGATATGAGACCCATTCTGAACTTGGAGTTTTATTTTTAATTGATTGGGGTTTTTGGTCCGATATGAGTAATATTGTAAATATATTTTGCTTCGATCGATCAACACAGGCGCTCCAATGTTTAATGCTAGATTAGCTATATGCTTAAACTGAGCCATGTTGAAACTATACATTATTGATTTTTTTTTCATATCCCTCAAGTCCTCACCATAATACACTCCACGTTGCCAGACTTGCAATCAACGAATCTGACAATCGTCGTTGAACGGCTTTATTAATGATTTTACCAACGGCGGGGGGTAATAATTATGTTGATGGTAGTGTAACTGAAACCGCGTTTGAAGGAGATTGTGCTGCAAACCTCCGTAATCGATCTGGCAGCAATTGCCTCGCCGGTAATCCTAGTTATTTCATTCTTTCCACATAAGCACTATTGATGCTATCCGCGGCTCCAATTGTAATTTGTCTAGCTTGAGCACTTTAAGAACGCCCTTGAACAATACACGAAAAACGTCACTGAGATCAGTTCAAGAATATGTCATGTAAAAGAGTTTCATCGCATTAATAACGCAAACGGTTTTCATAAGTCCACGCTCGACAGTCATTGCTATATTTAAATGTCAGGTCGACTTATCATCTACAGTTGTTTCGACAATGTTTCACTGCGCATATCAACAACATGCCCGTCTCGATCCACAAGCGAAAATGTATATGCGTTATTAGAATATGGAAGGTACCCAGGTTCCTTCGGCGTGAAAGATGTCAACTTCCGATTCCACGGTTGTTGTAAAGCAAAGAGTATATAACCCTAAACAACTACTCCTGACATTTCAGACCTACTTTCATAACTAACTCTGACAGCTTTACAAGTTAACAAGACCTGCGTTGTTGAGATAAACCCTCACCATGTCAGGCGCGATATGATATCCTATACGTAAAAATCGTTTATCACCTGGGATGTTGTTACATGTGATTGCAGAACACACAAATGTGTTGTTCGCAGGCAGGCCACCAAATGGTTGTGATCGGATGTTAGGCCACCTGTTATACACTCGCAGTGCCGCTAGTGGGAGTTCAAGTGTGCACAATTCACCAGCTGTAACAGGTGCAGAAAAAAGCACAATGAATTCCGTTCTTGTTGGTGATCGACTAGGCCACTCTCTGTGATCGACTTGCACCAACTTGCAGCTCCTCAAGCGTTTCAAAATTTATGATCTTTGAACGAACTGTTTGCGTCGTATGCATCATGAATATCTTCAACCAGTACATGCGTCAATATGTGCATCTGTCCATTATATCTTTGGTGAGCAACCGCTAACAAATGTAGCTTCATTGATGACTTAATGTTCATTGTTGCCCGCTGAACTGATCCACAAATATTTTCAATCGATCTTCAAGGTCATTATGGTATCGCCTCTTTACAATTCTGGTTAGATCCATTACCTTTCTTGATGGAAGCACCGGTGCAGGATCAGGTGCAGACGGTCGTTTTGGTAATACTGTCCGCTGGTTAATATGTTTAGCTTCTTCTTTAAGCCCTTCTCGTTGCCGCCACTGTTTACACTGTTCCTTTCACCATTCGTGTTGTTCGTGTGAAATTGAGGTGCATTTTGTTTTCTAGCTAACCTTTAAATTGTTTATCTTTCCTTTGTTCTTTATAGTATTGCTCTTGCATTGTTGCATACACTCATCTGTTACATTTTTAATGCCAGATTCTTTAAAGGTTGCTGTGGTTGAGGCGCTGAACCATCAATAAAATCTGCCTAATTAATCACTTTTCACATTTGCAATGAACTTTTCTATGAATGATACAAAAGTAAATGGTCTAAATACTGTATAGGCTGAGAAATACTCCATGCGGCAGCATTATTCCCTAGGATGTACTTCCAAAAATTAATTACACGGAGGAGAAAATACAACTACATATGTTAACTTAAAGTTCGTTATTATGTTACGCATATAAAACATTTAAATGTATAGAATGCTTCTATTGGCATCTCTAGGCATTTCTTGTCCGGTTTAGCTTGGGTCATTCCTGTTAGATTTCCACAGAGAGAGAGAGAGAGAGTCAGTCAATAGATATTGAAAATTGTATTTCTTTGATTAGAAGGGATGACATACGCTTATGATATGTAATGTAAAATATACGTCGCTGTTCTCAGAAAAGATGGAAACAAACAGAGGTACCTTCATGTTTTACGCATATAAATGTAGGTATCATGGCAGATATCTCTGGTTCAATTTATTTTTTGTGGAAGATAGTTAAGTCTTATTAGTGACATAGACGTCATGACAGGTAAATATTGAGGGTTCTTTTTCTTGTTGTTCGTTATTCTTGTTCTTGTGTCGGTGTTGTTGTTGTTTTTGTTGTTGTTGTTAGAGTTAAATGTATTTCCCAAGAACACCCCCAAGTCAGTCGACCTGGGTTGGTCTGGGATTGTATCGTGAGTTCCATATAATCAATAATGAGATAAAGTGCCTTTAAGAGACCACCCCACATATTTATTACTTTTCACTAGCATCTGTAACATTAAAAAGTTTAGTAAATTAAATCAAGACAATGAATCCTTCCGATTATTGTTTCTTGTTAGTAATATCACTACAAATCAAAAGTTTTTATCAATCTTAAGAGGTAAAATAATGAATATAAGGATAGTAAGATAAGTCTTTTTCGCATGTACCTTCTTCCGAATAACCACTGATCTATACATACTTATCATTGCATCTATTTTGTCCGTATCCTAATCCTTTTATCAAATACCTGTCTATGCAAGGTCTCTCCCTATCTGTGATTTCTTGAGCTACATTTTACTCCAAGTAACCTACTTAACATCAGTATAGCTACCTGATATATTTATATTCTGAAATATACCACGCTATATTAATGTTTACTTAAACTGGCCATATTGCAGATCTCTAAAAGGATACAAAAAACCTATTGTTTTCCCTTCATTCTACAGCTAACAAATGCACAGCTAGAATATATATATATATATATATATATATAACAACCTATATATATATACTTCACTATATATATATATATATATATATATATATATATATATACTCTATATATATATATATATATATATATATATATATATATATATATATATATATTATACATCTTGGTGAGTCTGGTTCTGCTGAGCAACACGAGTTAAGCATGCTTCTGATGTTATATATGATTGATGAATTCATTTTATATACGGATACGAATGACACTTTCATTTGTCTAGCCGTTAGTCTTTAAAGTTCTCTTAGGTTTAGCAACTTGTCAAGAAAGAAACTAGTACAAATTGACATTGCTTAATAGGAAATGAGTCATACATTACAACTGCTATCGTGTGTTCTTTGTGTTGCATGTCATATAGTGTAGTATGAGTTTTGAAACCCTGCATGTGGCGTATGAATAGGAATCTCTTGTGTCGTGGGAGACGAACAAATGGCATGATAATGTGACCAACGTCTTATCTCGAAATACTCGGGTAATGTCATGGAGCGTAATTACCATTGCAAACGTTAAACACCTGCCTATTTTCAAACCAGGGGCATTTTCTCCCACAAACATAAATGATTGTACCTGTATTGTTGGAAGAGGGAAACTTACTGCGTCTTAACTGATGACTTCTTTGCAACTGTCAAATCATGATTGTTATAAAACAGGTTGCTATTTTAAGATGCGACCGCATGGGAAAATGTCTTTGCTGAGTGCAACACAATTTTACCTTATTTCAATAAAAGGACAAAAAAGCCGGTTTCGCTATAACATTGTTCTTTGCTAATTCGTCGCCTTGTCCGATACCGAAATATTGAACTAAATTCATTTCATTTAGATGAGATTGGACTGGAATATGCAATTATTTGGTCTGCGAGATGGGGTGGCAAACACCACCCCACCCACTAAAATTCAATGTAAACTTTATGGATAGTGTTTATTTTGGTAATCTATAACTAGGTGTGCTGATGATTCTTATAATGATGACATCCGATCTACTACATACATCACTTTATTATTACATTAACGCTCTGCCATGTCAAGGGATGAAACGTGTACACACACACACACAAAGATATATATATATATATATATATATATATTCACTCGTCCTCTCCATCCTCTGACATAGTTGAGAGTGAAAGTACGTTTCGGGCTAGGCAAGGTCTTCCTTAGGGAAAAATGTACTTTACAAAATAAACGCTTAACAAAAAAGCTACTACAAATTCTGCATCCTACGTGTAAGAATCACCAGGAGCAATGAATGGCAAGAGGTATAACAACACCGGTTGTGTAAAAATAAAAGATGTGAGAGTTATTGTGCGTATCAATTAGCGAACCTATATGTTGTGAGTAATTCTAAGTTGTGAACAAAGTAAGAAAAGACAGCGTGGCGGGAGACCAACGCCGAATTGGTAAAGAAATCATATCCCGGTAGAGTTTATCCAAGGGATTTCTGAAGGAAAGATATTAAAAGATATTAAAATAATGTTATGTCGTGATAATAATAATAATAATAATAATAATAATAATAATAATAATAATAATAATAATGATAATAATAACGACAACAAAACCATAACAGTGTAGTTAATTTGGTGCAGAACTGATGACTAACTGTAAGTTTGTTAAGACTGTGACGGGAAGGTTAGATTCTTCATTTAGGCCTAATTCGCCATGAATTAATGTGCATCGTTCCAAGAGATAATATTGGATAAACCACAAAATTGTAGGTTTCTTTTGAAATAGCTTAAGGAGTGCGATATTGTTCATATCCGTTAGCAATACGCGCACAACCCGTTTTATTCTGAGAAGTATGAGGACACGTTTATTTCGGGAAATATTATGTACAGTCAGATTACACAGTGCAACACAAGTCGATATACCACAACAGGGTGCGTTCATTAAGATCTAGTTCAAGAACAATACCATGAAGAGGTCTTGTTTCCCAAAGTTTGCTATGCATCTGTTAGGACTATTTTTCTGCGTGGATTTGCTTTTGGCGATTCTTCGGTAAATTGACTCTTAAATTACATCTGCGATTTATAAAGTCATGCGCGTACTTTTTATTGGGAAAGTGATCGAGAGAGAGAGAGAGAGAGAGAGAGAGAGAGAGAGAGAGAGAGAGAGAGAGAGAGAGAGAGAGAGAAATGTGTGAATAGAAAAATGTTGATATTTAAAGATAGCACACGGAGTGAACGATGTGACGTGTACCTCCATGGCGTTCCATATTTCCATTATTCTATATATAGTTTGTATGTATATCCTGCAGCTTTTACTACGGATCACAATAAGCTAAGCAAGTTAATATTGCTTTGTTGAAAACTTCTTATGGATAATTAGATAGAGAGTTTGATGATATTGAAACAGTATGCAATTTAGCTGTTGTGAATTTAGAACTTATTATGAACAACCAAAGTGGAACTCAGAGAAGGTAACGCGATCCAGGTTCTCCTTCCCTCTCAGAACTATGATATTAAAGCAGTCTCAGTTATATTTGGCATTTGCTACAA
>JAECUM010084616.1:0-20967 GCA_016617855.1 Megalonaias nervosa | reverse complement strand
AAATATCATATATATTTACTCACCGTAAAATCTCCGAAAACAATTCTTTTCACAAGACCTGACAATTGTTTAAGTATTTTTTTCCACGTTAATAATATACTTTTCCATAATAATAAATATTGTATATAATCTCTACTCACGAATATGATATACTTTGTGTTGTCCAAATCATCCAGTCCAACCCAAGGGACTATTATGGGCAGATTGTAGTATTTTGCGGTTGTTGTAAGCAGTGTATTCAAATCAAATTCAGACTCCTTCCACGCATATCCAGTAGCATTATCAAGAATCGGCCAGCCACCTAGTTCCTTGAGTAACGGGTTAGCCACTTTATTCCCTCTTTCCTCCAGAAGCGCTGTACATGTAAATAAAGAACCAACATCTTGCAAATCTGATCTTAAGAATAGCACACTTCAAAAAAATACAGTCGCACGAAGCAGCTGAAGGGGAGGGGGGTGCCGACCAAAACAAGTGGCGTACACCTTGAGGAGACACCCCTCCACCCCACCCACCATCAAGACACCATTTTACAATCCGGGCATTGAAAGAATGTTGATTTTACCTGCAGCAATGCTGATTTATTAGTTACCAAATGCAAATTTGAGGCTTGCATGAAATCTCGGAGCAAAAACAAAATACGTTACATTACTGTGCATACTAAAATCTTTTACGTAACTGACTAGGGATTTTGTAATTAAATCGTTCTTGTAATACTAATAATGAGTGATTCTGCACTTACTATGGAATCTCGTACGGCTAAATTAGATCGAGAGCGACTAGATGCAATTAAGACGTATATTCCAGTCCGTGATTCTTTCAAACAGCAGCTAGAACAGCGTTAGGAAGCTCATGTAAAATTTGCAACAGGTACAGAACAGTTATTTAAACCAATTGTTGAACCAACAAAAAATTGTTATAGCAGCTGAAGCAACACAAAAACACTCTTGAGACATTACCTGCTGGTATTGCTGGCCGTCTTAAACTCCCTCCACCATTCAAATTTCAACCATCACCACCACCAAGAGGTAGAACTAATAAAGTAGATAAATTTACTGAGGAGAGTATTGCCACTACCAGTGATCCAGAACCAATGCTTGATATTGCCCCGTTTAGATGCCATCGTAGGCATCAAACATAAAACCAGAATATATATTCACTCTCTAAAAGGAGCCGATTGGGTCAAAGATGTATATTGCGTTGTTCTTAATATTCAGCGAGTCAGAAAGGACGACAATGACTTTGAAATCTTTAAGAGTAGGGGAATATGCTCCAGGAGTAGAATGGAAACGAGAAACAAAACGTGAAGTAATGAAGCGTCAACCTGAAAAAGCAAGAGAAGAAAAGAGAAGGTCAGATATACAAACTGGATCTGAAATGAGAAAGAAACAGAAAAAGCCTAGTGGAGGGCGCCGCCGGCAGCTCTCTCCACAACCACAACAAGATCCACACGACAAACAACCTGAAGAAGCAACCGGAAGTGGCATTGCCACTCGCGATGTTTAAACACATTGACGTCTTAAGAAACAAGACGGTAATGTGATCTCTGAATCGCTGTTGATTCAAGGTAAACTTTGTCCAAATGACATCCTCGCTGATGTTGATCGATTAGAAATTCTGATTGGTAGAAGACGAGCCGGCAATAATTCCCACGAAATCATCAATGAACAGCTGATATTTGTCAGCATTTATTTACCGGTGGCATCATGGACAGGAGCGTCAATCCGGTATTAATCTATGAAATTACCGACTAGTACTACAGTGATTGATCAATTAGATCGGCGATAACAAAATAACATGATTACACACAATGCCCAACGTGGACCTGAAAACGTGAGGGTGACAAATTCACGATTACCGGTGTTTAAACCGACTTACGGAGATGGGCACGGCGATGTTATTCAAGGTTTAATTAGACGGATTGCCCCAGAAGCGATCCCGATCTCAAAACAATTAGGTATGATAGCCATCGAAGTTGTTCGTGATAACGATATTAACACTGTTGGTGATATTGCTGGTAAAGATTCTCAGCGATCAAAGACAGACTTACACAATTAGTACGACGAAAACCGCTCAGCACCGAAGTGATGGCAGCAAGTGTCAGCAAAATAATAAATCAAGCTGCGAATGAGCGGTTGAAAGAATTAGCTGTCAGGCCATCTTTGAGAAATCAAGCCGCAGCTGACATGGAAAAAATATAACCGCAAACTTAATAGCGGGTAGTGGTCTGTCCCGTCATCACCAGTGGTACACCGTTTATTGATCGGTGTTAGAACATCGTTTTAGACAACAACAAATATAATAACATGTTCAAGCGTGTGTCCGAACCAGCATTTGACAGGGATGCACCAGTACTCAAGGATGAGTCTGGACGTGATTATCAGTATTATTCTTATGAAGCACGAGAACCAGACAAAAGTGGACGAATTGAACTACAGGTCCAAGATACATCCTGGTATTTTCTACCCTTCAAGGTATTTACTGGAGTTCAAGGTAAACTTGTGAAAAATGATGATACCGCATATGCATCAAATGAACGATGTGGATTCGTTAACAACGGTGTTGTGGGGTTTTTCAACAGTGCCAGATATATCATTGATGGTAGAGAAATCGAATCATGCCTCGATAACGTTGATTGTGCTCCAACAATTATCGGTCTTGCAAGATACTCCGATGACTATTCACGGTCCGCCGGCCCATCCACGATGTTCGCGAAGGACATTACTGACCACCCCGAAGATAGTCAGTATCTCATGGTACAATTAGCACATGCTAGTTCCGATGTTTCAGCAAATGGAACGATAACACGGCTCGCCGCAGCTTTTGCAATACTGCTGAATACTAATCCAGAATTAAACATGGAATTTGAGGCACGGCGATCTCACGTTAACGCTGATGGTGGATTATCATGTGTGATACCACTGTCACATATCTTCGGATTCTCCAGACATGTTAGAAAATTTATCTTCCGAGCAAAATATACGATTGCACTAGTTAGAAAGGCCACCGACAACAATGCAATCAGGCGCGCTGGAATAGGTGGTGGTAGTGCTGGTAAAGTAACACTTACAAAACTAGCTTTCTGGGTGGAAACGATGACTGCATCAGTGACAGAAGAAGCGCAGTTGTGATCGTTCAAGGACAGTGGTGGTAAATCAACACTGTCGTGTCTGACGATGACCACAGACACAGCTCCGGGCACAGAAGGAACATTTAATGGCAGATCGCATCACGGTAAGGAATTTCAGCACCATGACATATATTCGTGGCATTTCAGCGTGCCACCAAGTATAACGATCAGACACCAAACGTAGTGGTGTTTGATAGATTAGCTGTGTCTACGATTTCGGGGAGGATAAATGGACAACAGGAACCATCCGAAGACTTAATACTGAGTTTCGAACAAAACAGCGTAGCACGGGCACATCATAGTACGATGAGATTTGTGGGGCGTGATCAGAATGTCGACTCCAGCCTGCAGATATCCCAGATGGATTTCTCGACGTTGTATCCGATCTATTATTTCTCGTTGGAATAGCTGGATTTTTTCAGACAATCTGTCGTTGATGTACACGTGCGATTTACTGTTGGCTCTGCGCCAGCTGGTGGTTACAGAGCAATCGCTCTAATACTGTCAGACAAAAACAACGTTACTTGAAGGCGTTGGTGGACGAATGAGAGTCATTGATACACCAGTGAAAAACATGTGAAAAGATCATTCATGATGTAATAATGTCATATCATCACGTCAACGTTACTCTAACACCGGCCAGATTGAAAAGCTGCAAATTGCATCAAAAAATAATTCTGGGGGAAAATATCTCTAAAATCAACGGTGTTGCAAGGTCCAAATAAATTAATGCTGACAGAACGTCAGTTCAAACACTACAATGACGCCAAGAAATCAAAAACTGGAGTGAGACTTGATCTTTCTGCGAATGCGATGAGCAATACAGCAAAGACCGGCAGTATATTTCCTCTAGCGGCGATACCAGCACTGATTACCGATGCAGCTCCAAATGTTGCAAAAGCAGCTGCACTTGGTACCGTTGGAACAGCTGCCGGCATGGCACTGAAAATGGCAACAGGACACGTGTTAAGGACCTCAAAAAAGGGACGAGGTCTGAGACTGTCGGGGAGTTTCGCTAAATCTCCCCATGTCCAATTTTGATTTACTTGATGCTGCTGGGCGACTTAAACATACAAATCTTCAGAGTTGTTTTTATGCGTGATCAATTGCCGGAAAAAGAAACAAACAGCGTCCAAACTGGTATTATTAATCTCCGTGGCCGTTCTAGTCCAGGTACTCACTGGGTTGCATACGTGGTTGATCCACGTGGTGCTGTTTATTATGATTCGTATCAATTGGCACCACTAAAAGAATTTTTACAGTATATCATTGGTACCACTGCTCTGATCTGGTATTCAACATTACCAACACAGACTTTAACGGATCCACTGATAAGCAGTCCAGACGTACTTGCGGTACTTAACACCGCGTCAATGTCGTCAAAGCCGCCGAATAAATTCGTGCATGAGTATACCAGTCGAACGGCTTCATTTTAAACAGGTTTAATAATTTATAACGGTAGATATTTACTGAAGATCTGCTACACGTACTTACCCAGGTAACGTTGATTTGTCCGCGTATGTGACTTTAGATGAACTTGCTGATCGTATGAGTCTCACCGGGGTTAACCAGGATGAGATTCTTGTTTTTCAGGATCAGCAAGAACGTTCAAAGATGAGCAATATTAAGTGGGCCGATATTATCCTGCGAGTTTTAGGTGCAACCAACGATAGCATAGTGGTATGTACCCGCGACGGAAAACTAAAAAACGGAGATATATCCATCGCAGCGATCCGCAATGAGTTTCGTAGATATGTTCTTATATCAGGTGGTTCAATGAATCGTTACTCGTCATGACTGGAAATAAAAGTGCTGGTTCGGGAGAACCAAAATTAGACGATGACGCTGCAACCAAGAAGTACGTGGACGACTGCGACGCCGCGATAAGGACCTCGTTAATGACAACGAGTGCAATATTAACCACACTGCTAACTGAGTATGGTGGTCATGTAACCGCGTTTACGAGTCATGTCAGAAACTATTAGATTCTTCTTCAAGTTGCCCATGATTCCTTTGGAAAACCAATATCCGACAGCACTTAGCTCGCTGACATTCGCACACAACTCATTGATCTAGTCAACGTTAAAATCTCAATCGAAACGATTAACAAAACGCTTGCAAAGGATTTGATGAAAAGATAAACGAATTTAAAACAGAATCAAATATTATACAGAATAAAGTTAATATTGAACAAGAGCTCGGGTAGAGTATAAGCAGTAGCCAATGGAGTTAGCTGGAGACTGGACACTATGAGATTTGATGAAAAGATTGCAGAGATGAATACTAGGATTGATAATCTGAACATTAGAATAGATGCTATACAGAACAATATAACGAGTGCATTGATACTCGATTCTTATATCATCTCTGAAAATGACCAATAGCCCAACCTACGAAGGTAAGTTAACCAAATAATATTATAGATTATCAGTCGCATATATTTGTTATGAAAGAGCGGATCATTATGATAAAGTATTTAAAAATAAGAATAGTATACCAAGTCTTTAAACAAAATTCCCCATTTATAGTTATGGGGAGTTTATATCAGCCCCACAAAACTCTCATTTTCAGGACAAACAAACCACACGGTTAAAATAATATATGCAACAGCAGCAGGATTTACAACGACATATGTACAACGACATTTGCAGCATTAGCAGGACTTACAACGACATATGAAAAAAATTAATGTTGTCATAAACAGGTAATCGAGTCACACCAGCTCATACACAACAGTCGTTTTGAACAGGTTGATAATTTATAATGATAGCTATTTACGGAAGATCTGCTACGCGAAATGGTCCCAGCGACATTGATCTGTCACCGTATGCGACACGCGATGACCTTGCTGATCTTATGACCCTCCAAGGGTTTGGTTCGGATGAGATTGCTGTTTTCGTGATGAACATGGGCGACAAAATATTATCCTGCGAGTTTTAGGTGCGACCAACGATAACATCGTGGTATTTACTGATGGTAGAAAAATCGATGACTCAAACGTATCACTCGAAGGGACTATAGCTGAGATTGTTAAACGTGTTGCCAAAGCAGGCGATACAAAGACTGGTGACCTCAGCATGAGCGGAAATAAAATTGCTCATTTGAGAGAATCAGAATCGGACGATGACGCTGCAACGAAATACGTGGACAACAACGACATCGCAATAAGAACCAAGTTAATAACAATCAGTGATGGATTGGCTATATTAAAATCTGAATATAATAGTCATATAACCACGTTTACGAATTTTTGCTATTGATTTCTTGAAAAATCAAATGGTCGCCGGTGTTAAGCTCACAAAATCGAAGAAAAAATAAAAAAGATTCAAGATCAACATAATTCATACAACTCTGTTGGTCAACGCGGTATACACAGTAGCGTCTGGATCAGTAACATGGTGACAATAAAACAACTCCATCAAACATACCGCTGAGGTCACCTGGGTGTACAGACTCTCCATGTTTAGCGCTGCGCAATTTGGGACATTTACCAAATTTCCATGGCATCATTCCACCGATAGATTTTCCGGAACTGTGTCAGTCATGTTAAATCAAAATATCGAGGAAACATCCATACTGGAACCAGCAGATAAAGACTTAACAGCAACGACCTATTAATGGTGTCTGGAATTAGTCGCGCAAACACTTAAATTGATTATTTAGTATATAAGATAGCGCGGCAATGAATCCCACACAATCTTACAGATATAATCAAGAATGTACTTGGAAGACATCGCTGGAAGAAATCATCGACGAGCACATGACAAAACAACAAAAAAATATCGCAGACGAAGTTTTGTCATCGACAATGTTGTGTATATATATATATATATATATATATATATATATATATATATATATATATATATATATATATATATATCCAGTGTCCTCGCTGGTCGCTGGAACAACGACGTTAATCGGTACGCTATCAGCGATGCACGTGATATCGCTGATGGTGCCACTAAATAAAGTTTGTCCCATCTGAGCCACCTTATTATCGGTTTGAGCAACAACTGAGTTTTACCAGACCCAGACAGACCAGTTATAATAGCTCGAATAGAATCCGGTAAGATTGTGTGATACTTGTCCGGTTCTTGTTCACATATCGCTGAAAAGTCAATCACGTTGATATTGGACAAATATAGTATTATTTATAATTATGAGTTGATATTGTGTTCGATGCAAGACGGTCACGGATACGACCGGGTAAACGCAACCACATTGAGAAATAGCGCGCGGGCACATACGGGTAAGTGTGTAAAATACGGCGTAAAAAAATAATAAATTTGTGAGAGCCGACAGTCACTAGCGGTTATATTGCTGCGACACTTGGAAAATTACTAGGAACGCCATGGGCTAAGTACCCAGTGGAAAACATCGACCGGGATGTAATTATTGTCGTCCTGGAACCCGACTTGATATTAGACTTGACGAAAAAATATCAACCAAAACCAGGTGAATTTCCCGTAAATGCGATTATCAAGCGTGCCATATTCATTATATCGCGTATTAAAATAAACATCTGCAACAACGACATATGGCGGATGTCAAGTTGATTCACACGCTGAAGTCGATAAAAATAAAAACATGAGAATCACTTGCCAACTGGTTGATAAGATCAGCTATGAGTGGTAAACTAAATTGTCCGATAATTGCATAATGGAGTCGATTTATTATTGTCCAAGAGTATACTGGAGGAGTACGGCAGCAATTAGCAAACTCGCCGATGCAGCAGGCGTCACATGTGCTGTTGCCAAAGATTGGTTGTCACGATAGGCAACATGGCAAATTTATCTGCCACGTCCCAAAACGATTCAGCATAGACGGTTTGATGTTAGCACGCCCAACGAAGTTCATCAGGCAGATATCTTGTTTTTGCCACGCTACGTCATTGGCACATAAAGTAAATGTTGCACATACAAATACGCGTTGACTGTCGTCGACGTTGCAAGCAGATACAAAGTAGCAGAACCACTATCGATTAAAACAGAAACTGAAGTCTCAGCCGTGTTTGAACGAATTTATTCGAGTGGACCCGGGCCGCACGGTGGCTGCGATGGCCACAGTTGCTGCAGGTTGATTCCAGCAAAGAATTTCTCGGTGCAGTTACGACGCTGATGCAACAACATAATCTTTAAATCAGACGTGGACACAGCGTTACATCGTGATCAGGCAATCGTTGAACGATTTAATCGAACACTTGCTGACCGTTTGTTTGGACATCAGTATGCCATAAGAATTACTGAGCAAGAACAGATCTCGTGAATGAGTTGCGAGACTATCTCACGTGGTAACCGTGTTAAACAACGAAGTCACGCGTGAAATTGCTATGAAACCAATCGATGCAATCTCGAAGAAACACGCCCCGTCATCGACACCGTTGGAGTGTCGTAGACTATTCTGCGCATCTGAGATACTTTTGTAACTCTCGATACTGCCAAAAACACTAAATTTGACCATTAGATCCGATCATCGACAATTCAGATATTAGTATCTCAGATTGTTAACCCCTGCGACGAATGAATTGTTATCGCACATCCTTGAGTCCAGCACGATGGATGCGACTCTGTCTTTGCTATAGCATGCTGTACAGCCTCTACGAGAACTTCAGCCATATCATTAGGAACGAATTTTTGTTGAGTATTAGTTCCTGGAATATTTACCAGAATATTTTGTCGACGGGTATCCGTTGTAGGATAACACAGTAGAATCGGCAGCGTTGGAAATCTTTCCTGCTCAAATAATCTACCTTGAAGTGAATCACGGACATTTTCTCGTGATACAGCTATCAGATCATTAGGGTGCCATAAGTTCCAGAAATTCACCATGGATGTTTCTGGAATTAAACTACGCTTTATCTCAAATTGAATCCTGTCTTGCTGAAGTCTAATTAACTCTTTCAGCAGTCGTAATGTTTCATCGCGCGATCGGTGGTCGTACAACATTTCCTCGTACACTTCGATGTAATTTTTTGTGCCAGTCATGCTGTGATTCTCCGGTAAACGGAGGAGCTGTCCTTTACGGCCGTACATGATAATTGCCGTGTTTTTGGTCAACAGCCAGTCGAGAATCTTTTTTATCGTGTCTTTTGAGACCGTGCGTATTTCGTCCCAAATGATGATTTTAGGACCATATTTTTCACCCATTCGCTCGGGGGTCCACGCGTCACAGCCGCATCAAAAACAAATTGTTATACGTGCATGACTTAACTCCGCGCTGTTTCATCTCTCTGGCAAGACGGTGAGTTGGCGGTAGCACAATCATATCTGAACTGTTAAATAATTCTATCGCAAATGTTGTTTTACTAGAACCAATAGGACCATTAAGATAGACCGTGCTTTGTCTCGTGATTGGATCATTCACTGTCGGAGACGATGATAGTTCTGATTATTTATGGTTTCAGTAATAAATGCCGATTGGTTTAACATCAGCTGATTAAGAATAATTACGTATTTGTTCACGCTTTATTCGCCAATGACCCCAAAGTGGATTATCACTTGCGTCGATAAATGGTTTCACAAGATCCATTTTCGATCGACTTATATAAAAAGAATCAGTGGCGACTCTAACAGCATCAGCTGGAAACCGGTTGATCATTAATAAGAGATTTATTGATGAATATGACAGCATCGATGTTCTTAAATGAGTGAACTCCGGCGAATCACCATCTTAGTACCTAACGATTGTGCCAGTATTTATTCCATCTTTTGTGATTGCATTTCTCCGTGACATCAATACATCTCGCAATGCAGTATCTGCAATCACAAAATCTAGTTCTGTTGGATCCATAATTAATCTTGTACATTGGGGTTTATTATCAGATGCCGCACAGAATGTAAACTTATCGATAATTTTTCTGCACGTATCTTTATCATCGTGAGGTAACCAAACTATCTTCGCTGGCCTGTACGAAATTATCGCAGATGTCACTGTTAGCGATGTATGGATCTTGGAGTCAAGTATATATCGTATTAGCACTATTGGAGCCCAACCACGTTGATTTTTTGCACATCAGTTGTTGAGATTTACACTGGTATCTGGTTTATTATATGACGACCAAACCAGATAGGTATAACCGGATGAATATTTGCTGAAAACTAGAATGATTCAATCTCGGCAAATCCAGTCAGATGGAAATCCTCCGGCAGCGGACAATTTATTGCTACTCTGGTTATTTAGTGTGTTGGAAATACGGTTGACTTTCGCCGTAACCAAGAAAACTAGCCGGATAAGACGCCACATTGTCAACTGGGATCATGTAGGCGGAATTATATTTTGTGTTCCAAAGACCACCATGTCTAACTCGACACAAGATCGTGACATATCGTCAAGAAATCTTTTTGGAGTTGGACACCATGAAATGTTTTGTTGTGCAATATGAGCCACAACAGACGATATCGTAAAACAGTTTTTGAGTAATTCATCACTGTCGCCGTTATATTTTACCACAATCTGTTTCATTGTACTTTGGAGAGATTCATTTCGAGAAAGTAAACCAGACGTTAGCACAACCTGATCAAATGTTGATTCATCTATGGCGGGTAAATCTGCGTCGCCACCGTGATATAGCCAGATAAATACAGGGTCACGCTTACTAATATTGTAAATCTCAAAAATAGCACTTTTATAAAATCCAGTTGTTCTTTCTCGTGGAAACTTTGCTAATGATTCAATCCAAGCGGGACTGTTATGATCAACTATCACTATTGGGGCTTCTTTACTACAGTATTTGCCAGAATGATACAAAATCTTGTTGGTTATTGTTTTCACCACGACTGGAAATTTTAATCGCCGCTCCAGTACGGTAACATCATCTATTTTAGCTCCGTTGATGATAGAATCTTCCCACTAATTCATTTTTTTATTCTTGATTCTGTTAGTCTGCTTTCACGTCGCGCGTTTGTAAAATGTTCTCTGACACGCTAAGCCACATAATTTAATAGTCCGGTTTGCGTCGGCGCCAGGGCTCTAATATCAGAATCGTTTAAATGGTATAGTGCATAAACAACAGCGGATACTGGATACACATTATTGTAATTTGGTTTGTCTATTCAGGTAAACATACCTGGTTTAGAATTTTTTTCTACTGTGACAACATTAATATGTCGCCCTGATTCCTTAACAAGGTCGAGTTTATCACAAATAATCCAAGTTGGGTCATCATGGCCACCATCATGTTGTACAATAAATAGTATTCTGAATATGTACTTGCTGCAATTTGCAATATTACTAATAATAGTCCTCGTGCGTTCATCAGTCATTGTTGAGTCAACAAAAATACGATTGCCGTCTTTCTTAAATGTTGACCAGACATGAACAGCGCCATCTTGCGCAGACTCATTTTTGGCCATTCTGATCAATTTGTGTAGTTGCAGTTCAAATGGTGGACGTTTTTCCTTATCGGTTAATCAGTCGAAATCAAATCTGGTGATGTATTATGACTCAATCTCGGCTACCCTCTCAGTTTCACTTGCGCTTAATAATTCATTTATTTCTTTTTGTAATTTTTTTGGTGCAATTTTCGATTTTGGAAAAGATGGTTTTATACCGGTTAGTTTAAAGTGCTGTTCTTGTATTTGTCTTGCAACAGTAGAATTGCTCATTATTATACAAAAGAAAAGTAATTTCTTCAATTGAACCTTATCCAATATTATATAAATGATAGAAGCAAAAATAGTTGTCGATGGCTAATGATCGGATCAGTCACAACTTGTGGAAAACATTGTCGTGTAGAGTACTGCGGCTTTCATATGGCCAGTGTACGTCGTGGTAGTCTTGGACCAAAACCATGGCTGAAATGTGGCGCTGGGGTCAAAGAGAAAACACAATTATGTGTATCTTTGGGTGGACGAAAATATCGAGTACTAAAGAGATATTACGAGATACAAAACGCTTCGGATGACATCAGAATAAAAGACGCCAAGGATTATCTCGAGAGATATTTCCTCTGCTAACAAGTAATAAGATACCAAAGGAAAAAAATATTGTATAATGGAGCAAGCTGAAAAAGATACTGATGTGGATGAATTCAGATGTCAGGCGATATACGTTAATTACGAGGCCAATCGAGCCGGTGTTATCAGAAATTGTCGACTTAAAATAAACTCTCGGCAATGTCGGTAATACTAGCTACCTAATAATCGCTGTGAAAATACCTGGCGTTACTAAGATAAAAAATTATTTTTACACAAATTTGTTCATGAGTGTTTCAGTGGTATGATTAATGACGGTCTAGTTATCGATCATATCAACTCAGATAGAAAAGATAATCGCATACAAAATCTGCAAGCAATCACACAAAGCAAAAATAACAAACGTGGAAAAACTGGCAAACGCCAAAAAACCCACCGAGGCCCGTTAAAATCAATTAATATTGATACAGGAGAAATAAAAGAATTTTCATCAATGGCATCCGTTGAAAACTATTTCAATATTATCACAAAATCAGTACAGTATGTCACAGATGATAAATGTAACTCAGCTACATCAAAGCTGTTTCATAAAAAAAATAAACTTCATTATATTAATCAGTAAACACCTTTGTCACGCTCTCCATAGAAGTCTCTGTTTGATATTTCAATTACAACAACACATTCTTTTTAGTACTTAATTTTCTTAGGCCCCGATTACAGAATGAGACTTTAATTGGTGGGAGTGGGGTCCCGGGTTTGTCGGCACTTTTTTTGGGAGAGGGGTCGTTGATCCCACCTCCCGCAGAACTATTCATTATTATTAACGTCTTTGTTTTTAATACAACGAATTGCCGGAATGCCAATTCGATTCACAATTTAGAAGTCCCGGGCCACATGCCTGACTGTGCTAAAGATAGCACAGCCTAACCTTAAAATATCTGTGACGCATTGACCTGCTAACAATAACACATGGCTCAAGATTTATCAATACCAGTTACGATTTTACATGATTTGTGAATCTGCTTTTGCTATTACAGTTTTTGCTCATACAAGCTTCAGATTTACATTTGGTAACTAATAAATCAGCATTGTTACAGGTAAAACCAACAGTCTTACAAGGCCAGGATTGTAAAATGGTGCCTTGATGGGGGGGGGGGTCCCCCTCAAGGTCGACGCCACCTTTTGTGGGTTGCCCCCCTTCACCCCCACCCCCACGTTCAGTTTGTTTATACCCCATACAGATTTTAATACTGAAAAACATCAAGGATATATAAATGTACAAAACCTAACGGTTTTTAAATTAATTTATGATTTCTAACCTGATCATCGCTAGGGGGTCACTAACGTTGTCAACTTATTGGGATTTGTAACCAAACGGAAGCTATTTAAACATGCTGACATACTGTACATGTGGAAAAAAATTAAACAGCGGCACATGAAAAATAAATCTATGTGCTACCTCGAAGTGTGAAAGCCCACAATCAGTGATGCCCACGCATTGTCGACATGGATAAGATAAATTTACGACATAAACGGAAGCCAAAGTGTCTTTGCAATTGTTTGGGATCAGAACAAAATCAGAGAAGAACAGCAAAGTATATCATACCATTCATATCTACCATTACGATGAAAACGGGAGACTGATTTTGCATTAAAAAAACCCAACAAAAACCCAAAATGCACCGTTGACAAAAGATATTTACTCACCTGATCGGCCAGTCTTTTGTGTGACTGTAACAAGTCTGGAACATTTGAAACCGTGTACAAAGATTAAAGACATGAACAGAGAACCACTGAAAGGAATTGTTTACCTGTTTGAACTGCAACGAATGACCGTCTGAAAGACGGTGCCTCCACAATAATGAAAGCACCACCGATCATCATAGAAGTGAAACTTCTTGGCAATGTTTATCCACCTAGTTTTGATTGTTGGATAACAACCTCACAATTCATCAATTATAGCAGAAGATAATCCATGAAAATGTCGTCAAAGCTCGTGTCTAGCTTGTCCGTAGGATCCCTAATGCAGCCACAGAAACAAACGCAGCAGCAAGAACAACAACAACAGGAGTCGGTATGATCTGAAGAACGCATACCAAAAATTCAAACGCCATTCTGTCCTAAAATTGTTGTGTATCGTGTCACTGTAACTATTACAGGAATCAGAGTTTACAGCAAGGGGATAGGCAACCGAGGACAGCTGTACTGGTTATTTGCTTCGCAATACGTGGTTCAAATACATCGGCGGTTATAGCAGTAGCAGTAGCAATAACAATAGCAGCAAAATGCTACCCATTCAAAAATGCAATAATAACACCAATGCTAAAATAAAACCAACATATTGGGACCCTCTGGAAATAAACCTTTCGATTCTATGCTAGGCCGTGAATTACCGGATTTTCCAAGAGAAATAATTTTGATACTTTTGCTAGAGTGAAATACCAAATATATTTGTTCACTGCCGGGTCAATAATTTAATGATAATAAAATCTGAATTATATTTAAACGTTTCCGTGGTCTAGTGGTAAGTTATAGCTGCATTGCATGCAAGTTAGCCAAGGTGACACCCCACAATATGCGTGCGCTTACTTCTTTTTCATTTCTGAATTAGGAAAGAGTATTATGTTACTAATGTTATATATTATTTGTGAATATACGCAAAACACAGCAGAACTTAAACGCGAAATCGCTGACATTATCGTGCCGGATACAGTAAGAAACCCACTACTTCAAGCTGTAATGCATGCTGGTAGCCAATACGTAGACCATTTAATACAAGGAAACTCTGCTTGTTCCGAGTGAATAAAATATACATGTCATTCCACGGGTGAAAATCTTAAGAATTTGCACCCACTTGATAAAATCTATCCATTATTCACTCGTAACAAGACAAATATCCTGTCTGGAATCTCCTTCCTCCTCCCCCTCCCCCATCCCCGACAACCACCATCACCAAAAACAACCAACAACAGCAACAAATTACGATGTTTCACTGCGACATTATCTCATTCGATACAATCAGACCTCGAAGCCCATTGGGCTATGGTTTTCATAGAAATCATTCATCCGACGCAAGTCTTGAATATTAAAGGGGATGAAACACATTTGGGTGTGCAGTTATTAGGCAAAGAAATCCGAGCAATTGGACAAAACGATCCTGGCCAATATGAAACACAAACGCCCTCTACACTAACTCCAAACTAAATGCGCACGAGGTAGAAACTCTCGAGAGAAATATATGAATATGTTCAATACTCGACATCGTCGTCGTCGTCGTCATCATCATCATTAACAACAACAACAACAGAAGATTATTTAAGCCAATTCGATGCCACATCGAAATGATTGATCACTCAAATTTGTGATTGTGGACTCAGATTTGGTAGAGTACAACGTAGCGATAAAAGAAACCCCAATAGTTCTGTTCTTGCGAGTGATTCTGTTTAAAGGGGATTCTGCGATGACTGCTTACAGAAAAGGATGAAACAGGTATCACGTAAACCGAAAATTTGTTCATCCGTACCGGTTTGCCGTCAGTAAAACGTAGTTTGACAGTGTTAATATAGGTATAAATGTATGTCTCCGACAAGATAGAGCCCAAAGGAAACGCCGCACAGAAACTTCATTTTTCAAACGATTTTTGAGTGACTTGTAACTCACATATCCCGATGACCGAGGGAGGAACAGGTTGACAAAGGAGGAGTATACGCTTTATTAAATATGCTCAGATCGGTATTTCGTATTATTGTGTCGATCCTGGAAACTTTATTCCACCAAGGACTTTATCATTTTAAATGTCACGCCCGATCGCAAGAAAAACCACAAACTCAAAACGGACCTGAATTTTATTTCACATATGTGGCATGCATGTGGAAAAGACTGAGTCATACATCTTTGTCTAATGGGGGTGGGGGCATTGCAAGGAAGATTTGACAAAATGGGTTACAACGTCACAAAAAGAAACACCATGGCTTTTCGTTTCGTTTAAAATGTTGTTTATAATTGTCGAATATGCGTGCTCAACAAGCTGTGTCATTTCTCTTCGTCAAACAGTCTTTACATTCAACCTATATCGGGATCCAAAATACTGCCATTGTAATATATGCAATAAAATGTATCTTTAAAAAGTAAACATATTTTCCACAAGTCGTATTCAGTAACGCTCAGGGAATTTATAACTTAGTGCATTTGCATGGACATATATGAACGAATTTTTCTGAACTATACTGCACGACGTGTGTAATACAGTACTGCTCAGGAAAAAGTAAGTTCATATTTTCACATATAAATGTAACAAGCTGTTTATTATATATTTGTTTTGCTTTTTTGCTTAAGGTTGAGTAATAAATAGAACACACTACAAGAAATAAAGTATTTGAATTCATGTTGGATTCCAACGTACAGACACAACAGTAGTTCAACAAAAAGTGACAGTATTAATGCTGACATAGCACAGCCCAGCGACATTTCAACATGGCAGCGTATTGAAATTATGTCATTCATTTCAAAACGAAATCTCATTTTGATCTACTTAAAATTGAAAGTTGGAGTCATAGTTTCAACAAATGCGCCTTGCAACAATATTTCAGCTGGTCTGGAATTGGGAGATTTTGTTTTTATGTCGATCCAACTAATTTCCACTTTTCTTGTTGTAATGGACTGGATTTATTAGCATGGTCAATTCCATACGATGTACTTGTGGCTGGAGGGACTGGCCTTGATACATCTGCACATGTGTTTGTGTAATGTCATTGATAGTTTGGAATGGTAAGGTGGGAAAAATATGAAAATACTTTAACTGAAATTCTCAAGAACACGCAGGATTAAATATTGTTTGTTAGGGAATATCAAAATTCATTTCGTTTTTGAGAGTAAATTCTCCTTTGGAAAGTGATTTCTGTTAGAAATATACTCCAAGATACAGTTCAATTTCGCGCTGAGGATCAAGTTTTGGAACCCATGTAATTCTCATTAGCAGAAACAACTAAGAAAATACATTTGAGAAAAACTGAAGATGCAGACAGGTAAGTATATTTATTGCCACTGTTATTACCAGCTGCAGGTTAGATGACATATTTTTATGCCCTATCACTTGCAAGGTCGTTGTTGGAGGAACTCCAGGTACATGACCTCTACTAAAATCCAAACATTTTCACCTAAAAACGTAAAACGGGGAAAATTGCGAAAAATCATGGTTGTGAGAGCCCATTTTGCTAGTATCAAATAATGCTTCTTCTTCGTCGTCTAGGCTTATTGGCTCTGAGGCTCTTACTTCTTTATACCAAAACCTGCCTTCTTGAGTTGCATTTTGTGTCCGAATTCGGTGATTGATCTGTCGTACAAATGGGACGTTTCTGCGAGACATGGGATAGCCCTTTGGTCTTGATATGCCTTTCTATGCTATTTTTGTATACATTATAGAGAGCACGGATTATGGCCGATTTGCCAATCGTTGTGAAGATTTCTCCTAAATAAGTATATACATCATTATAACGATAATTTCAATAATGCATGTTCTCACGTTGGTTGTCATAAAGCCATCGCTGAACATTACATTCGGTCGTTTGCGTAGTGGAAAGTTTATTTTGTGACTCAATGAATTCATCCACATCGTCAACTATATCATCTCTACTTTCGTATCGATAAAACACCTTGATTGGTTCATCTACAAATAATCTAATAAATCGAGAGTTCTGGCATTTGCTACATAAATTTACATTTATAACAAACAGTAGTTCCTAACACACGATGCTATTTTAAACACACATGGAGAAATACTGCACGATTCTGACAATGTTAAGTTAATGGGGAAAACACAATGAGTATATAATAATAATCCATACACCAATGGGTTTTGATCCAGCATCGAATTGGTTCTGATCAGAGTCCACAAGCTTTTTAGCAAAGCTGTTTTGTTTAAAGTTTGCTTAATTCTCAATTGTTTAGTGTTTGCTTCGTTCTAAATTGTTTGTATCACCTATTTCATATACATTTTCGCTTCCTTCTGTATAAACAAAAACTTCTTTGTGTCTAAATTAATACTTAAAATTACTTTTGCTTTGACTTTACTTTCCTCTATGTCCATTATTTCTAAACGTTGACAGGATAAAGAACATAAAACTTACTAGACTATCGTATTAAAAGCCCATATTAAATGATTTATTCGCATATATATGATTGTGTAGATCTTATTAAAAGCAGATACAAAATGATTAATTTGCGCATCTATGCTTGTGCAGATCGCATTAAAAGACCATATTAAATGATTCATTCGCATATCTATGCATGAGCAGATCGCGTTAAAAAGCCTATTTGAAACGATTCATTCGCATCTCTATACATGTGCAAATCGTACTAACTTTAATGCGCTGTAAATTCAAATATTAGCGCCACAATGAAGCTAATAAGGGAAATGCGAAAAGCATCAGGCTCATAATTGAATCTGTATCTTTTAATAAGCCAATACAATAACAATTGGGTATAATACGAATTATTTGATTAATACGTTTACATAACACAGTTATTACTGTCAACTCACAAGTCTGTGCGTACTGACAGTAACTTGTATCATTCTGTTGCAAAAGGTGAAATTTAAATAAGGATATTATTTTCATATTATTGTGCTTTAGTTCTGGTGAAGGGAAGACAATTCTAGTATACTCGTCGAGTATTAGTCATATGAAGTTGCTTCCCATGTGTCATCCCGTAGACTTACTTTAAAACCCTCGAAGCAAAATATTAGGCTGATTACACACTGTAAAACCCTAGAATCAAATATTAGGATGATGTCACATGGTTGGATAACAAATTCAGGTATTTAGTGTAACTAATGTAATATCAGAAAGCAATATTAACGTCGCAGTCTGGTCGAAATTTCTAATTGTTCGAATCACTCAATAGACCAGGTAATACCGTCTGCATCTATATGACCCTCATTCTGTGCATGTTGCGGCAAATAAAAATGATGCAGGCTAACGTGAGGTTAAGTACTTGATTCGTAGCAATCATTCTCCATATTTGGCAAGCGTTGTTTGCTCTTTCATTGTGTATTATTTTAGTTTTCTTTCTGCGTGTCGGCCTGTACATTGATTAAATGGTGAGCGAGAGGTCAAAACGTACTTACTCTCATTCATACAAGACTGGTACAGGTACTTGGCATTCTTTTGCGCTTTAAGATCATTTTCATTTACTTCCTCTTCCAAAACACCTACAATAAGGAAAAGAATATTCTTTGATATGCTAAGCTGTAAAGCAAATCAATATGATGGATTTGGACACTTTTGAATTATTCAGACAAATATTTCTAAATAGCTCGAGAATATTGCTTGATGACATTCAGTAACGAAATAAATTCTTTAATATAAATAAGGGGGAATAACTTTTTTGTTACTAATAATATATTTGCATTCAGATTCTATTAAATACTAAAAAGCATCCACTTATGTCACATTATGTACTTCATGCCTATATACGTGTGTTTCCAAACTTAATGAATTATAATATATTGTATTGTGTGTAATTTTCATACTCCATCAATCCATAAATAAAGGACCTTACATCAGTGGTCATTTGAAATTAAATTTATCAAATGAGTCCAATAACGATTGAAACTGTTTAATAAGTTTCATAAATCTCATTTGAAATAAGGACAAATATAAGGTTATTTGTCACACGAGGATTTTATTTCACCAATCCGCAAAATCGTGTAGTAAAATGAATGAAAAACATTTGGATACCTCGGTCATTACGCCTTTTTTGCATGACGTTTCGAGTCATCTCTGACGTCACGAGGTGTTGTACGTTTTAAATGCACAAGAATTGTGATATGGCTATATGAACATAAACAATGCAGTAGCACTGTGATAAGAATCATAATCAGTTTTGTAGTTTACTTATTCGTGCAGAGAACTATTTGCTTTTTACAAATCTTTCAATTACAACTAATTAAGAAAATTATAATTATGATTATTGGTACATCAAATAAGGCACACCAATTTTTTTTACAGACGTTACAGCCTAAGTCCATCTTTTAATATTGCACATTGGTAATTAACGATATCGACTGGTATATGTTACTGCAAGAACTCTAACAGACGAATGACATAGATTAATTAAGACCGTTTGAGCAGTTTTAAAATAAACATGGCTGATTCAAACTTCATTGGAACGGAAGTGAAATAACCAGATGTGTACCAGCCGGAGACTCAAAGAAAATTTTCGATAAGTGAAAAATTTCGAAACTCAAAAACCTAAACATTTTACCATAGCGGTGCATAAACGTAACGGCAAAAGAAAATTATTGGGTTTACTCACTACGATGTTAGTTATTATCGTCATCATCATTATTATTAAACAACGAGAAAAAGGTTGGCAAGCAAAAGAAATTGATGATGAATGGAATGAAACGGGAATTTACAAACATAAAAATTACCCTTGACTATTGTTAAAACGTTTTCACGGAGAACGCCATAGGCATACAGGTTGGACATATCTTGTGGGATCACGTGCTTTCTCTTCCAAGCTCCGCATGCGTACTCATAGAAATCCTCACATGGGTCAACTTTAGGGTCAAGGGATTCCACAATGAGTGCAGCTGCGGAAGAATATAACATCTAACTAGAAATAGTGACCGTATTCACAACACTGGGGGTGGGGTGGGGTTAGGATCTGCAAAGTATTATAAAATATTACATTTCCTTGACTGGGTGAAATCCTTAAGTATTTTCACTTCACGCATGGCGTCGCCACTCGTGACAATACTGAGTTTTTCACGTACTCAAGGAAATGTATACGCCATTCATTAATTTCGAGCAAAATATCGTCTGTGGAAATCTAAAATATGACAAAACACAGTCACAGTAAAAATATGACAATAGACTTCTAAAATATGACAATAGACTTCTAAAATATGACAATAGACTTCTA
>JAECUM010084607.1:0-14126 GCA_016617855.1 Megalonaias nervosa | reverse complement strand
AAAAAAAACATAATGTAAAATCGGTTATCTTTGTATATCTTTTATAAAGTAACTTTCATGATCTTGGTTAAGTTAGGATCTATGTTCAAGAACCTAATTGTGCACCAGTGTTTCACTTTCATTTATCTCTTAATTAAATAACTTCTTTGATTGCGCTAATGTTCGACACTTTGGACATTTCCATTACATTACAGCTATATGGGATCTTGATAACGCATATGCTATCATTTTCATGTATGTTAATAACAGCATTGGATATTGTTCAAAGGGTTGAACGTTAAAGCTAGCCTATTATTGCAGTGTCAAACATATTTAAAACTACAGCTGTTAAGCCACTGGGTTAGCTAAAGAAATATCTAATAGTGTTCCAGAATTATCTGGTTACGCAAATAGATAAATAAATAATAGATAGATGGATGGATGTATTTATGGATTCATGGACGGATGGATGGATATATAGATAGAGAGACGAATGGATGCGAATATGGGTTGCATTTCATGAATTTGAGTTTACTGCCAAAAACAAATAAAAGAGTGATAATAAACAAAGGTCCATTCATAAAAAAAAATTGGCTCGTGTCTCTCTATATAAAATAATGCCATCCAAAAGGTTATTTTTCTTCTAAAACTACAAAAGGATGATGCGCAGGAAAATATATAAAGTTCTATTAAATTAATATTAAGAGTAACGTGCCCCATCGAACTTGCTCTTTAAGTGTGAAAGCTGCTAGTCACAACATTCACCTTTTCTTGTTTGATAGTGTGTGTGTGTGTGTGTGTGTGTGTGTGTGTGTGTGTGTGTGTGTGTGTTTGCTTGTTAGAGAAGGTGGTGATCATGGTTCTCTAATCCCACGATTCCCAAAGGTGAATTCGACCCTGGAAAACTAAGCGGGTTTTTATCACTGGTTCTGGGAACTAAAACCAGGACTGCATATATCATGGAAAATGAGGAATAGCCTCTCTAATATATTAAATAGGTTGTTAAATACGGTTGACTTTTAGTCCTTATCGATCGATCTAATATTTCTGTGAATTCAACTATTTTTCATGGGGTGCCTGTTTTCATTATTTCTTCGTTGCTACAGACTAGGAACCTAAAGATCCAACATACGTCAATCGTTATTTGAAAGTAATAGGATCACTTCCCAAATTCACACATTTGCTCATAAAACAATATTTTCCAAAATTATTAATATTGATAGCACGAAATGCTATACTTGTGCTTTTAAAATCATTTTATAGACAGGCATAATATATCTTGTACTGAAAGGTCTAAACGACAGATAATGTTGGTCACGTTATGTTCCTTGTAAATAGTGATAAAGTTTCCTCACTGAAAGGTTTATGACCATACAATTAAGATACCTTGTTTTCGTAATTTGTTTCCTGTTTTGATCACATAAAGGCTGTGAAAATAATGTTTATTAATCCCCAGGCGGGGGAAAAATCGTTCAAGTGTTGAAGCTTCCTTTTGTACTTGTACATTTTCAAGGTATACCAGTAATGAAACACGTGTGTTTCACTGAATAATATACATATGTTCGTTACCTAAGGTCATCTGATTTCTAGTCAAGGAAATAAACTCACACAAAAGTAAATCGAAATCAAAACAGTAGACAGATGATGCGTGTTTCGCGCAATAGTGTATCCTCGATGTTATCTATAAACGATTGTTAAAGTTTTGTCTCAGAGCAGTGCAGTCGTGACTATACCGCTTAAATTGATTTTATCCCTAATAATTGGTGGGTAAGTACAAAACGTATGTTTTCTAAACAAGAGAGATAAAATTATTGTCACACTGCATTATTCTATTCTGCCGAATGGGAAGCAAAACAAAAAATATATTTCATGGCTCAGAAACCTAGACTGACAAAATCTGATAGACACATCATGATAGATTTTGAATCGAATTCATATTGACAACAGATGCCTTCTGCCAAATGTGCACTTATTCAGTTTTTGCAGGATGGAAATCACAAAGAGTGATACGTCAGTTGATGTTCATTTAGTGTACCCCGGTGTTTTGATTGATTAAAACAAGTACAAAATAAAGACATGATCATCAAATTATAACGTTTACTTTAAACATTCCTAATCTGAATAAGTAGTCTTCGATGAATTAGATGCCATTCCAGCATTCGTGGGCGCAAATCTACACGGCGGAGGAACGTTCATCAAACCTTAATTTTAAAATTTGGTTTCAAAATGCACATCTACGACCACAACATTACGTAATAAAAAACGGATTTGCGCAGATAAGACACGTACTGGATTTCCTAAATGCCTTTTTTTAGAGAATCGTACAAAACCTTATAATAACTATTACCACTCCATGGTCTTAAAAAAAAGTAATAATAAAAGCGCGACAACCAACAAGTTTTGTAAAATTCAAGAAACAATTTATTTCCCTAGAATACAAATTGAAAATATCAAACTTACATACAGTATTGCGAATTATATCCCAAATAATCATAGAATTTCTAATACAAATCCTAATAAACAAAGTTTTGAATAAACTTTTGTGGTATTTTGTATAATTGTAAACGCTGGAGTTGTTGCTATGTTTGTAGTGGCCTGCAGTATCTTATGTACTAATGTATCAATGGCCTGAGATGCAATGATGTGCCAACAGACTTATGTTGAATCACTAATATGATCCAAAGTTTCATTGTTAGAATGCATTATAATTCGAAGTTAATGTCGCTTTCCGAGAATATTATAGAGCACTTTGTATTTCCAGAGAAAGATATTTTTTAATTATATAATTCACCTAAATCATATACTGAACACAACAATATAAAAGATTCTGCAATATCTTATATCACGAATAAATGATTTTTTTCCAGTAAACAATTATATTTAAGAATATGAGTCACAAAAGAATAACCCGAATGAGGGATACAAGATCGTGTATAGAGCAATCCAAGTTATTGTTAGAAAGTTTGTGACTACAATTATACTAAAGGACATGATAAACATAATGTCCTTGACTCAGACTAAGATGATCCTAATATTTATCCTACACTTACAGTGAAATATAAACTATGTATTAGTTGTTTACAGAATACAAATTCAGTGATTCTGGTCAAATAGACAATGAAATTGATTATGGTCAAGGTCAGCTACAAGATACAATTTTGCGTAACCCACAGCATATAATGAATAAAACAAATCTAACAAACAATGCAAATTAAATATGCATAACATAACATGAACTAAGTTACACATTCGGCTATCAGCGGGCATGGTATGTGGCAGGCTACATCAAGTGTAAGCTAGTTTGATATTATTTTGATAGCATCTATTCAAGAACTATGAATAATATGAAAATGTCTGATCCGTAAACTAGGAAATTAATTTCATAAATGTAAACTTAAGCCCATTATAATATGTGAACATTTGATTTCAACTAAGATAGAAGTGGCGTACTAGTCTAGTCGCTATTAATTTTTGATTGATCTGTTATTTTTACTTCGCGTCAGAAAACAGACAAAATACTCTACTTAACACATTATGCTGTTAGACATATCAGAAACATGTACCATAAATGGCTGAGTTACAACCCTGTTGGAAACAATAAGATGAACAAAACACAACATCCACTTATATAAAACTCGCCATCTCTATCCATTATGATCACGTGACAAAATAACAACTTCGTATCTCCAGAATTGCATCGCTTTCAGAATAAACAAAATGCGCATATAAAGCACAGCCTCCTCACCAGTGATGTTTAGTTTTATATCAGTACATTGCTTACATTATATCGATTTAGAATTCAGATACATAGTACAACAATATCGCAGCCATGTTCAACTACACATACGCTACGTAATAGTTTTAAATTCAAAATACGTGAAAAGAGGCCCTTTCTTCGCTTATAGTCCCTATTATATATGACATAACATGTATAGTTTGTAATAGAGTGCCAAAAATGTTAATTGATTACTAATATTATAGTGAAAAACGAATGAGAGCACCAAGTGTATTATCACTAATGGAAGAATACTTGGTATGAAATGATTTATTATTATTCGCTGCGATGAACAAAAATGTCCTGATGAATTTAATAAAGTAAAAATTAATTTTAAAGATATATATATATATATATATATATATATATATATATATATATATATATATATATATATATATATAGATAGATAGATAGATAGATAGATCGATAGACAGCATGGAATCTATCTTTTTAAAGGGCTAGAATTAATATAAATAGAACATAACAACTAGATGCAAAATACAGTTTAGAAGTCAAATATGGTAGAATTTATTGAACATGATGATTATGGGAATAAAACTAAAATACAACGAAAAAACGGAAAGTTATTGCAAATATTCACTACCGGTAAACCAAAGAAAACAATGGCAACTAACCCTATGACTGCAAAAAAGGTAAAGGTAAATGTTTTGAATAGATTAAACTAGCACGGAGGTAGCTAACTGATCAGCTATCATTTCATTTTCCTTGGTTCCAGCTGGGGTGGGGGTGTGGCAAAAACAAGTGGTGCTGACCGTTAAATCATTTTTATACCAGGCATGCCCACGGGCCCTCTGTTTATGTGACTCTTGCACGTCAACTCTTAATCTCCCAAAATGTGATTGTTATATCATCCCAGACGAAACATCATGCTTATTAATGTGCCTGCTTGCGTTATTGATTATGGTCAGTCAAAATTAAATAAACTGGCTAGGGATTGCATCACACAGTCTGGTACGTAAAGAATCTTTCATTATCAGTTTCACATATCTGAAATCTCAAGGAGGATTTTATGCAGAAAGATTTGGACTGACCTCGGCGAGACTTAGGCAAGCTTGCTTGCTATCCCAATATGAAAGAAAATTCATTTTAAACTAGGGCTGGCGGAACTTGAATGAAAGGAATTTTCTTTCATATTGGAACGTGCAGGTGGGATTTTTGACTCATTTTTTCTACAGCGCTCTTAACTTTATATATAAATTCTTTTTATATATTTGTTACTGGTTCGGTGCCGTAATGTTTACAATGCTGGCGGTGTAATGATAGAGAACCTCCTTGTTGGTTCGAACCACACACTTCAGCACTTTGTATCTATATTAATTGGGCAGACAGACTGAGCATTCGAGAATGTCGTTTAGCACACTAGTAAATCATCGTTCGTTTCATCCAAACTGCCGTGAGTGACAGTGCCTACATACGTTAGATTGCCCATACAAACCTCATGTTTAACAGCTCACAATTGAAAGCGTACCAAAAATCTCAAACATACCTATTCATAAACACCATCCAAGCGGAAAAGATTACATTAACATGAATGATTACCATTTTATATAAAATGGTAAAATATTTACATATCGACGCGCATAGCATTTTCAAAGAATTCATGAGTGTGTCCAGTGCTATAATTAAATAACCAATTCATTTGAGTGTTTATGAAGTTATAAAATTCCCTATTTCGCCGAGATGATCAGAGAGATTTGTCAAGGAAGCCCAACAGACTTTCTATCATTCTTTTCAATTAGTTATCCAGAGCATCTTGATAAATTAATCGACTTAGGATGAAGAAATACTAAGGCTTGGTGAAGCTTATTAGAAAAACAATTTGAAAAATCGTTATATGCACTTCTTCAGCAAACAAATTGGCAGTGTGTATAATGAATCCAGTGAACACCATAATGATGACAGTGATGATGAAGTAAGTAGCCTGTATAGTAGCAACAACAGTGAATATCATTGAAGATACATTATTGAGACAGATGCTTTTAGTACATAACAATGACATCTATAAACTCACCAAACAATGGGGGCATTTCATGCAACCCTTTTGAAGTCCAAATCAGCAAACACTATAGCCGAGATATACATAAAATCCAGAACATTTATAATTACTTAATTAGAAGCAGCTATATCGGTCGGCGCAATGCTTAGCATTGGATCATTTGAACTCACTGGACCAGCAATAATATAAGGAACATTATACACGAGTCCATTGATTTATTTTGTTATTGGTTATTCACACTGTGCGGGTGTGTACTTACGAGACAGTCGTGCAGTATTAGAGATTACAATAAATGTAGACTTTACTCAGCTTGGTATTGTGTTTTATCCCAATTAGTTAAAATGGATGTATACATATAATTCAATGGCATAAGGCCGTAATAAATAAAAAGCGAATGCCTCGTGAAACAATGAACCGTGTGGCACAGCATGACATTACGAATTTTGCAAATTACATTTATTTACATAGGATGAAGATACTGGATCCGGTACAAGCCTAAAATGTGTTACCGGAGTAAAGTAGCATAATATTATTCGACAAGTAGATCCGTGCGCGAATATTATCGAATGTTTTAAACGGGAGCTCACATACGCGCCATATTCCACGCGAGATAATACAGATTAGTCTCTACAATACCAGCAATAGGTGAATGAACTCAATTTAGGTGACATAGATATTCCTGTTCACGTTACCAAGCTCACACTTGAAGAAAAAATGTAAAACTTACACCCACCCTCCCCCTTAGCTGTTGACGAGTTTCAACATTACAAGAATATATGGTGCCGCTAACTCTGACAAGTTGAAATAGACAACTAGATATGAAGGCTATCCCTACGAGTACATGAACCACGGGGACAGGTTTGTTGAACCTATCTGCCACCAATCGAATCATTCCATTCATCGTGGACGAATACGACATGCATGCTCCACACAGACACTGATTCTTTACTTATCCATGTTACTGGCGATGACGTGTACTTGGACACGACATCGGACCTACTTGTACACGAATTTGAAATCAGAGAGTATCCGGCTTATCATCCGATATTCAGCAAAGTTAACAAGAAGGGCGTGAGAAAATTCAATGATTAGTGTTCCCATATGTACTCGATTGTGGTTAATACAATGTTTGCAGCCAGGTGGAGCTTTATTATGAACTTTGTGTGTAAATCTGTCTCACTATAATAACCAAGGTATGACGATTTGGTAAATATAGAAAATACCTGGAGTTTGGAATGGCATTTATTGTTTGTAAAGGTGCCATTGCTTATAAATAATATAATTAGATATGCCTATGCTACATTATTCAAGCCGAATGCGCGATTGTCCTGGTAAAATATATACTGCATATGTTGCGTGACTGTGACTCTGATACCTTTAAGGTCAGAATTTTATTATATGGACGATGAATGCTAAATTATAGATAATTTATTATAGTTTAAATTGTTCAACCTCTGACGATCTTATCAGTATTAATAAGATCTGTGTAATCACAACAAATCTAGTGGAATACAAGAAAAGCACATCACAGGAGGTAGGAAAACTATATGCTTATCAACCATTTATTTATTAATTTGTGATTATTCCTAGATTAAGCTGATTTTTGTTATTTTTCCTTTGTTCAGATCGCCAAAATCCAACCTTGTTTGATCTGAAAGTATAATGATCACTATATATATATATATATATATATATATATATATATATATATATATATATATATATAAATTACGTTTAAATGACAATACATTTGGAGGTCAGTTAACAATATATTTGATGAAACATACGAGAATACATTTATGCCCGCTCCATTCACGATACTAATAAGCGAAATTGATGTGTGAATTATTGTATAGCCATATGACGTATTGATTTAATGAACATCAAATGCATACGATGATTCTTATGCATATAACGCAAAATAACTAAAGACTCCTGTTTCTTTAATCTTTAATTACAAATGACATTGTATGAAACAGAAAAAATCAAAAGATTATGGGTTTCGACCTTTTTCATTATGCCTTATTCAACGTGGTGCTAAGGCTTTTGCAGAGAAATGAACATGGCGGTACATACATACATACATACATACATACATACGTGCGGTACTAGTTTCCGGCAACAGTTTATGATGTTCTTTATTTTTCCAAGGAATATTTGCTTGAGTTAAATATTTGTAAATTCTTTTATGACATTCAATTTAACATCTTAAGAAATTGATATGCATTTGTACGTTACAGATGATAGATAGGTAGATAGATAGATAGATGCATAATTAGGTATGTAGGTAGGTTGGTAGGTATGTAGACTGATAGAGAGATAGATAGATCCACGCTGTCTTGGGAAGCGTAGCTGGTATTATGTCGGTCCGTTTCCACATCCCCTCCTAAACGGCTGTGTGGAAGTTTGATTCTATGGTAACCATATAAGAGTGGGGTGCCTTCCTTGGCTTCTAACCATGTTGTCCATTGCAAGGTTTAAATCGCTGAATGCGCAAATATTTCATTTATAATGAGATTTTGCAATCAAACCTAGAAGACGCATCACGACCCCAGTTTGACTGTATTTTGTGGCGTAGTGTACAGGCGGGGTCATGTGGTGTGAAATATTGAGCTATGGCGTGTCCAAATTCTTTCTAAATCAAATAGTTTATTAATATACATTTCTTCAAAGTTTAAAAATAATTATGTAAAATATACACCATAGTTGTACACGTGATCAATTGACCACACAGTCAATTAATGCTTTATGGAATAATTGCAAAAATGAAACTATCTAATCTAGTTATATACTGCATTCATTACCAAAACGTGTTGAATTCCCAAACAAATCGTAGAGATTAGCCCGAATTTTTTAATGTGAGTTTTGCAAATCATTACAATAAAATATAAACGCTTCTTCAATGGACAGTAGTTTTTTTTAAATTTATCAAGAAAGTATCTTTCTTATTTTCTACGATCTTTTTGTATGGTTATATTTTTATTTTCTTCATAACGTCCAATGTCTTCTTCCTTGAAACGAATTTACAAATCACTGACTTCTTCCCATTATTGTCAACTCAGTCAAGTCAGTGTTATATGCCGTATGGATATAATCAGGCTATTACACTTGTGAATAGTTCCTTGATAGTACATGTCCTCCAGATCACAGACATCGATGGTATCCTTTCGGCATCTGAGTTATTGTTTAAAACTCATTCCAACTGTCTTCAATATCTTTGTTATTAGTTAGAAATAATGAAATGTAGACGGATTGTGACACTTTCTTTTTCTCCGGGACATTGATTGTACTACTGCACAAGCTGATAGATTCATTTTCTTGATGGATCAATGACAAGCTGATAGACTCATTTGTGATCAACCAATGAGAGTGCAGTATTCTATTCAGCGGCTTGCACATAAATATCAAATGCGCGAGATCAAAGTAATGCCCCTCGGTAACGTCGGAAACCTGACTAACATTTATTAAAGAGCGAATAGAAAGTCAAAATGGATGTTGACTGAAAAAGCCGAATCTCTGACATAAACGTTGGTGTCAAATGTATTACATTATGCGAAGTGTAGCTTGAGACAACAGCGTTGATTTTTAAATGAGTCGCAGGAAAAATGAGAGACGTGACCACCATTGTATTATTATATACAGTGTAACTTCTTTAAAGGAGCTTTTCAAAGAAGGATACGAGCCTCTATGTTGACGCCCGTCAACTAGAAATAATGCGATTTCAATTTGGAGATGTATAATTCATTTCTAATACACGTTCATTGGTTGGAAGAACTCAAATTAGCCGTGTCAGTTAAACTTATGTACGTCTCATTAGGCCAATAACTGCAAAGCTTATATTCCAGAGTGTTCACTGGGTTGCCTCCCTTACACTGCAAATTTTGTAATGGATCAGAAAAGGAGAAACCTCTATTTCATACCTGAAACATACCATGTAACTGAATATAAACATCCATCCAAAAGCTGTTGAATTACTTAATCTTACCAACGTCCATCTTAAACATGAGTAATTGACGTCCACATGATGATAAAGCTGTCAGGACAAAGTGTGACAAGTATCGAAATTATTTCTTCATCTCCATAATTGCTTGATCATAATGCAGGATTTATCGTAGTATGCAAATCTAACTAGAGTTTTACTCCTGAAAAAAGACACAGGATTCCTGGTCCATGTTATATTTTGGGAAAGTATTTATCAGGTTGGATTGTACAAAAGTAAATTGTTGTACCTAATACAGAAGGAGAAAATATTAGACTCATTAAAGAATCAGTAAGCAATAAACTAGACGTTGATTCTCCTTCGAAGTGGATTTTTGATAAAATTTGTGGCGAGACTGCAGTTGCCTTTAAAGGATAGACTCATGAAATGTTTGGTTCTAGAGATATATCTAGTAAAGTCATGGATACATAATTATAAAGGTCTTTTTCTTAAATGAATAACACTTGACACCGAGGTTGTGCCGATCGATACGAATATAAGAGTCAGAAAATTTAGCTAAAATGTCATGTAGAGTGTATAACAAATGAACTAAGTTAAATCGTATACATAATGTAAGCATAAAAACATAAATGATAAGTGAAAACAGCTTTGCAAGTAACGTTGTACGAGTGTAGGATGCTATAAAATAGACCGTGTAATAAATGTTCTAAGACATTTCGTTCTGATTTAATTTGATCTATTTTTTATGATACCTGCATTGTCATGCTTAATAACACATTTCAGTTGTTGTTTCTTGTTTATCTTCGATATGTGACAGACTCAATTGACTTGAAAGAAAATAGATTGTTCTGGCATTTGATCACTTTAAATTAATTCTATTACAATTTAAGGAAAATCTATAGTATGAAAAAGTTCTCAGGTTGGTTTATTATAAAACATTTCAGAGTTTTGTGTTGCAAATTCATAATTTTATGACTTTATAACAATTATCAGACGTGGAATTACTCAACATAATGAAGTACAAATCTCCATGTTATTCTTTTACAAAATTGGCTGTTCTATGGCATGTGTTTTTCTCAATATCGACCTGATGATAACAATAATGATGTTTGATTCTACGTAAATACATATTATGTCTAATATTTTGAGTTCTTAGTACCAATGTGTAATTAGAGAAACAAATACGAAGAAAGATTTTAATATTATTTCCGCTATCACAGTTAACTAAATATACCGGTTTAAACAGGTTTCGTTAAAAAATAACATCAACTTTACAATGTTCTGACCTTTCCTACTTGATTTTAAGTTAAATCAAATATGCAAGGCGCGTAAACATTATTCAGTATTCATCATACGAACCAAAATACCCATCCATTTTATTCATGCAGTTTCATGATGACATGTCTTAATTTTAAAATTGACGTATATATATATATATATATATATATATATATATATATATATATATATATATATATATATATCTATATATATATATATATATATATATATATATATATAAAGAATACAAATCATATGGGGAATAACAGCCCTTTCAAGCGCACTGGATCCAGCAAGAGATCACGTGTGTCAGGGATTGATTGAGATAAATGCAATAAATTGACGACGAACAGTGCAAAACTAGTATCTAATTAGCCTGAGCGCTTTCGACTCTTAATGAGTCTTTTTCAAAGGCATATACAAAACATAGACAAAACAAACAAATAAAACACAAAAACCATTGTGTTTGCAAAACTCTACATGGCTGTTTCTACATGAATTCAACCTTTAAATGTATTATGTCTCAATCAGCCTATTTCAACTTGTTGCGGATACTGGAAAATATTTGTATTAAGCTAGAAATCGACGAGCCATAGCGACATCTATTACTTTGTGTACATTTATGCAAGCGAAATTATATCCCGGATATTTCATTCTTATAGTAGTAATTGAAGGCTACTAAGAAAATTTAGAAAAGTTTTGAAAAGAAAATGTGTCGGCTGCAAAGGATAATTCCACTTGTGCCTGGCTGTCTTTTTTTAGTCTTCTTGGTTTAAACCACTTGGTTTCAATGTTCTAAGGCGGCGTATCCAGTAAGATTCCTTTTCCTTCCTGGTTTCGGAACTCCAGTTGGGGTTGTTAGCAATTGCGATAAGTGTTATATCACTGAAGTGTGGCCAGGGGAGGAGAACATTCTTTTACTTGAGCGCGTAATAGAACGAGTCTGCCTCTTTACAATTAAACATAACAACGCACGATGTCTTTTCATGGAAATCGTTTTGCACCGCCTTGTATTTCTGGTCACCCACGCCAATATCTTGCCGTATCGTGAAGTAAATGCAAGGTCAGCTAGACTACTTCGTGTTTCTGACCGCAACAACGTGGACAGTGTCGTCTGTGATCAGTAACGTTTCTGCAGACATGTATCGCGCTTTAATCGGCTGCAGAAGTTCTTAGAGATAAGCCATGTTGAATCGATCACATTCGAGGTAGCGATCACTTGGAGAGCTTGCGGGTGCGGTCTTGACCACTACGATGTTTGTTAAGGATCAGATCTCTGGTATAAGATTGTCTCACGCGAATCGTCGGGAAGGCATACCATGTTCATGTTGGTGAATTTGTCCCCTCAAATTGAATCATCATCAGCTGCGCAATGGCGCACGCCATGTATTTACTTGACTCCGACTCATAACTGCCGTATGCTCGTTTGAAGTCGACGTCGCATCGAGATGGAATTTAAATGCCAATCTCAAAGATCCTGGCACGATCACGTCGTGCTGACTTAGATTTGTGTGAATGTTCGATCCTGGTTAATCGCCAGCAGGTTATTCGAGATCACAACGGTGATATTTATCCCTTTAGCGCCAATTGGACGCCAAGGAATTCTCTCTGTATAGAATCTGATTGTATTGTGACAGCATTCTCTATGCCTGATCACGTGTGTAACTGAACGATCGTTCCAACACTGCGAATCGATGTTGATTTTTCCCAAACTTGGTGTGTTCCTAATAATAAATCTTAAAATTGGGATAAATCAACAACGTCACTATCTTTTCTGCAGATCAAGATCATAAATTTTATCCTGGCGATGTCAGGAATACAATCAGACAGACTTATCGCGGCAAATATATCTACCGCTGCATTCGCCACTTGGACTTTTGTCGATTTTCCAACCACGGGGAGATCAACGAGGATCTCAGCGGGTATCAACGTTGAACCATCGCTGGGACCTCTAACGGGATATCCACATATTATAAAAATACTATTAAATAATATTGACATACAGGTAAGATAATTTTAATTCGTACTCTAAGGAGATTTGAACCTGGGTCCGCGTGTAAACAGAACCATTCGCCTTGCCCATAAGCACCGCTTGAACCTGTATCATAATATTATTTATTCATATTTCTAACAATTCTATTAGTATTAGCAAGCATTCTCCACTATAACCCAGGGATAATACTCCGTTCTGTTTGGTGTATAGTTATAATTATATATAGTTAATTCTATATACCCCGATTTCTGTCTTAGATGTCTACAGATGAGAGTTAATTACTAGGTCCACATGCGGTTATATATATATATGTTTTGTATAAGTGTGTGTGCCTCTGCTGTGAGTTCATATTCAAAATTATGGTCTAAAAATAGCCACATAATGCTACTCTTCAAATTAAAATATTAAAATTCATCTGATTCTAAGGCTATTTGGTTTGACAAACGTGACACCTTGTAACATAGTATTTATTCAACCTGTTTAACCTCTACCCCATAGTCTCTAGGGCCAAGAAAATGTGCCAAATATCATACATGATATGTTTGGAACTATTCAAGGCCATTATCATAATTAAAATGTAAATGTTGCTTAACATGGAATAAAGAGTCGCAATATGCTTTAATTTTATATGTGTCTGTTTTAATGGTGGATTGCAGTGAAAATCTGGAAAAATTACAATCCATACAAGTCTGAAGTAGTAGAATAGACAGAAAATACATGTTTGCATCATCGAGAACTATAAACCCACTCCAAAACGATTTAGTGACATTATCATTTTTGACATTGTGACCCGTTCTCTTGGGCCTCACGGCGGGACTGCTCAAAAGATGTACAAATCCAATATCATGTTCAAATCTGAAACCTAAACTGCGACCTATTTTTACTCATTTGTATTTTATACTAAATGCACGCATGTAAACATTTGATATCTCTTGGAGATTTATACAGGAGGTGCTTTCTTTCTTTAATTTTGATGAACAAATAAAATATTGGATATGCTTATTCTGTAGAAATGCTAACGGATATGTGACTCAAAATGGATATGCGTCTCAGTTTTTTATATATTGCACATCGTTGTCGTCAAGGGGATCCCGGTTCTCCTTATTTGTTTCCGTTAGTAGCAGAAAAGTTAGGAATT
>JAECUM010084604.1:0-14184 GCA_016617855.1 Megalonaias nervosa | reverse complement strand
CAAGCATTAATGTTTTTTACAACGATGATTTAAAAAATCAGATAATTGAAACGATACAGCATTTGAATCAAGTTGCTTCAGACCTAGAGTTTATGAATAATGTTCTTGTTAACAGAGAAAAACATTTATATAATCCAGACACAAGAGGATTTGTTAATGCTTATATAGTTAATGAAGACGATCCAGTTCAGCGTGTTACATTCAATCGTTTATTTACAACAATATTTCTTAAACATTTCGGAATTACGCAAGAACAACTACCAACATTCATCATTCCCGGATTTGACTCGTCCGAGTTAAAGAAATCAGTTAATGATTTTATTGATGAACAGTTTAAAAGAATATGTGATTCATGGAGAAAATTAACCCCACCACCAACCATACTTAAGTATAATAATGATTTACATGGCGCAGGACGTCATATCTCGCCTAATATTGTTAACATCACATCGACAATCGCACTGAATCTAGTATGCGATATAATTGATAGTAGTTACCACGTAGATCTTTCAAAATCTAACCAGGCCCAGCAAGGATATATATTATATTCATCAAGTATTCAAGCGCCACCAAGATGGCTCATTGTGTCTGAGCCAATAAATCAGGTCTACTTGCGTGTACATAATCCATTATTGACAAGAATGAATTTCAAACTCACAAATCAGGATGGCAACATTGTGGACCTAAGAGGAGAAACTTTTTATGTTAATTTGTACATACGCTCGTAGAATGATGCCTGAGTAAATTTTGCAAAAAAAAAATCTATTTTTTTTACCTTGACCTTGACATCTGACCTTGATCTGACATCTGACCTTGACCTTGACATTTGACCTTTTGCATGCATGTATGCATGTATGTATGTATGTATGTAATGTATGTATGTATGTATGTATGTATGTATGTATGTATGTATGTATGTATGTATGTATGTATGTAACGTAATTTATAAAAAATAATCAGTAGCATCCTAAGTGGTTACCCGTCACGGGGCCCCTTGATAGCCTTTGTGCCTTTCATGGGGTCCTTACATTGTTGTCTCTCTTATGACTGTTATGGGGCACCCCATGTTCTGTTTCTATTGGCTAACACTCTTTCTGAATGTTTCTTTATGGGGCCCTTCAATGGGGTAGAGAGCTCAGGCATGCTACTGATTATTTTAGGAGGCACCTTTTGCATAGACACATCCCCCGGCGAATTCCTAATCGAAACGAAACATTAGAAATTCAGAGGACTGTCTAGGCATTGCGGTTTCAATAAAAAACCCACCAAATCAAACCCTGGGGTAAGGTGCAAAAGACGTGGTGAGGTTTTTATTGAAACCTCAGGGGTGGTCCCCCAATCTTAATAAAAATTGGCAACCCCCGGACCAAATACCCACCCCCCGCGGTCATGGGAGTCGAACAGCAGAAGTTCAGTACCAAAGTCCCCACACTCTTGCACTGAGCTAACGACCACTCGACTATATATATACGTTTGAGAAATTATTATATGGTTATCACACAATAGCATTAGATTTTCTGATTTTATAAATGAATCTAAATATTTATAATTTTATTAAGATATATAACCACTTATATGTATGAAACGATTAAAATATATCACCGTTTGTATATATCTTAATAAAATTACAAGCATGAAGACGAAAATAACTGCTGCGTCACAAATCCATGGAAAATCGATAAGCACATCAGTCTTATAATGCACAAGTTGTTCTGTTTGAAAGCCTAGAACGAAAATGTATATGTATAATGGTGCAATTCCTTCTTTGGCCCTGCTAAAATGTAATTTTTGCTTCTTATGACCCTTAAATTTGGAGTACCATACAGTCCACACACCGTTTGTATATATCCTAATAAAATTACAAGCATGAAGACGAAAATAACTGCTGCGTCACAAATCCATGGAAAATCGATAAGCACATCAGTCTTATAATGCACAAGTTGTTCTGTTTGAAAGCCTAGAACGAAAATGTATATGTATAATGGTACACAGTATGATTAAAGATAATATACCGATCGCTCGCACTGTACAGTTAAGTACTTAAAGGATTATTTGTACTCTGTGCGTGTATTTGAATTGGGTTTCATGTCCGTGTAAGTGTTTTTGCTTTCGTTTTGTTATGCTTGTAAATGACGTTGCTTTTTTAGCGGCGACTGTTATCTAAGGGGGGGGGAACTGAAACTTTGTTATTGTATTACGATATGTGTCTTAAGTTTACAGTGGAATTTAACAAACTTACAGAGATTCAGTTAATCACAGACAGACGGATACATTTAGTTGATGAAAATACATTGGGCAAGGGAAATAATCGTTTAATTTACTCTGTGGAGTTACCTCGCTTTATATGTGCAATTGCTTAAAGTGAAAATTAAGAACTTGAATGTCAATTATTTTTTATTTTAAAGAAATAAATACATATATATGAACAATGAAAACATTAATGATATTATTTCTGCTATTAAAAAATTAAAACATGATGGAATAAAAATGTCCGATAATCTTGATCCTCAAAAAATTCTCTCTGACTTTGAATTATTGCAGCAAAGAAAATTCGAGAACAAATTCACATTACCTTCCAATTACCGATTTATAAAATCTATTTATCAATCTATGTTAGAATCTTTAGCAATGGTGAACGACACACAAGTGAAGCTATTTGCACCTCTTGCACGCTCAATCGAAAAAGTAAGAACTGCGTTGTCTCACGAGTACGAAAGAAAAAAAATTATAGACAATCGTGTAATGCAATTGAGAAAGATTATGTTATCTGATTCTGTCGAGAGTGAAAGTGAGAGCAGTGACAGTGAAGGTGGACCCCTGACTGTAGTTATGGCTAAACAAAAACCCTGGCAAAATTGACAGAGTCGAACTGTTAAGAAATAGTTATATGACATATTCAAATATTATCCGCTGATTATATTTTTTCGAAAATGCAGATTTGTACATTTTATCAGCTGCAAATTGTACCGATCGTGGATGTATATCAAAATATCTGGCAGCCGCATTCATTGATGGGAAAGTTATTTCTCGGTCTGTTTCTGTATTTATGGATTTAATAGCTCTCTTTTTGAATATTTTACATGCTCCTGTATTTCCACGTCTAGAATTCTGACTCTGTGTTATAACTTGCAGATTAGATAAATTATTATTCTGGGGATTCCCATCAAAGTGGTCAACTACAAGTCCGTTTTTAATCAATCCAAAATAACATTGGAATATGAACCTATGTGAGAAATAATTTTCATTTCTACTAACACTGAATCTAAAATAACCAAATTTATCAAGACTACCGACTGGTTTTTTTGATCGACAGTTCCTGATCACGCCATCACGAGACGCTTCATAATTTTTGATGATCGGATGCGCTACAAATTCTTTTTGCTCCATTTATATAATAATATTATTTGTCTAAATCATTATTCTGAAATCTGGTCAGATAATCCTCTACGGTTTTTATAGGAGATTTACCTGACAAGGTATTTTTTTTTTGTCATAATATCGTTTTAATTCCCTGTATTTTTTTCCGCCACATTTTAAACATAACTGTGTTTTTCCTCTGACTCCAACACCGCATTGCACACATGGTTTTGGTCCTGTACTTCCATTTTTGATACTTTGCATATGGTAGCTACATAATTCGTTTACGCATGCTCTGTTACAAGGAGAAGTATGTCCGATTTTAAGCCAGTGGCAGTAATTCTTTGTTTCAATCATTATATATATACTAAAATTTTAATTCAAATATTTGTTTTAATTATATGGAGGAATTATCCGTTATTGAACCTTCCCCTGCTAGATTTGACCTTGACAGACTACCAGAATATAAATTTAGTGTTTCGATGCAAGATCTAGCTTTAACAAATGCGGATATAGCTAAACGTATCCGTGAAGCCAAAAAGGAATTTCGTGACGATGGTGCTGCTCATGTATGGTCAACTTTCAGGATAGGACATATCGTTAATATGATGAACGACAAACGAGGAAAAGTAATTACTAACTACCTTGATAATCAAAAATATTTTATTTTAATAAAATTTATTGTAGAGACAGATGACGATATTTGGATTATTCGTGATAAGCGTGATCCAGTCCGTGTGCAGTCCGGGGGTAATATTGTTCTCTTAAATAACAGATCCAAACCTGGAATACTTACTGGCATTGATAAACCTTACTATATACAAGGTTATCCAGCGACTGCAGTTGTCTATGGAATATATCCGCTGAATGATAAACCTAATGTTGCGGATCTCAAACCGATGAAAATATCAAGAATAAACTGTGTAGCTGAACGAGTTACAGAACATTTTACAAATGCTATACGTGGTAATGGCTTAACAGATTTAAGACATAAAAAAATAAACACATGGGCAGAAACGGTTAAAGATACTGGTGCATCTATTAAGGATGTTGCTGAACTAGAAAAGTTATTAAGATTTCCAATAACAGTAAAAACGCTAACCGGAGAGATATTGTACGAACCAAAATATATAAAAAATGGAAACCCTATAGCTATCGTCGATCATAATGCACATGTATGGACTAATGCTGTAACGGTATTTCCACGAGATAGAAAAGTTAAGTTTTATGATGCTCACATATTTGATTTTATCAGAAATATAAGTAAAAGTGACCCTGTGTCTGTTTGGTTATTTCAAAGTTCAGAATACGATTACGATCAGTTTGTACGGCCTAACGGTGATATATTTACAGTACAGAATCTCTTCATGAAGAAATGGAATATCTTGCATTAAAATATACCTCTGATGATCTCATAGTTGGACAATTACTGAATAACTGTTTTACCGTACCATCGGTTGCTGCCCATTTCGCTCAGGAGAAAAATTCATGGAAAACGACACGATCTGAATTCCTTGAAGATATAAAAAAAAGTTGTATAGAATATGGACACGGTGGATTATGGAATACCAAATACGATTATAGTGATGTTATCTCAATTGATATGGCTGCATGTTATCCTGGGAGTTTTCTTGGATATGGAGAATGTTCTAAATACTTTAAGAGATTCGGACATCCTACACATGAGATGACCAGGGTTGCAATAAACGGACCCCTTCCCATGGAAGGACCAGATTTTGACCTAACAGGATTTGCTTATGTAGAATCATTCGAGTTTAGAGAGGGTCTCCATGCGATTACTTATGTTTGGTTTGGAAGACATTTTCAGAAAAATGTTGGGTTCCGATAGTACTATTGCGGTATATGCTTGATGCTGGATTTTTAATATCGTTGAGGGTAACTGAAGCAATTATATCGTATAGTTCACAGAAGCAAGTTTGGTTACCAGAACCGGATGGATTTAGTGTCGATGATGCCAGGAAAGAATTCCCTGATATTGATGAAGATCATGTCATTAAAATAAGTAAATGCAGGAACGAGTATGATGAAAAACTTGCAAAAGATCTTGGTAGAAAGATAATCGGTAAGTTTACTCAAGGTGGTTCATACGATTATAAACGAGTGTGTACAAGATTGATTATGGACGACGCTGAACTAGATTTTATAATCACCGATACAACGGAGAAAAACACATTTATAAGTCGATGTAATGCTTATTTATCAGATGGAACAAAACTAGGTACCATTGTGAGCTACCTTGATGGCGACTCACCACAATTTACTCATTTAAGATCTTCGATGTTAGCTTATGTTTCGATAAACCTACTATCGATGATAAATAGATTTCCTCGTCACGCTGTCAGAGTCGCTACGGATTCATTTTATATACATAAAAAATATAAGGATTTATTAAAACCGCTACTCGGTAATGGTGAATGGGGGACGTGGAGGATAAAACAAGAAAATATACTTAGTTATTCTGAATCTGCCGATGTTGAAATTAAGGAAATATATTACAGAAATAATAATCAAATATCAAAGTCATCTGCACCATCTGTGTACGATCCTGTGGTTAGACATAAGACTGTTTATCTTAATGGGTGTGGAGGGTCAGGTAAAACAACTCGTGCGATTAATTTATTTATGAATAATAGTTCAGATATAATTGTTTTGACACCTACACATAAACTTGCTAGAGAAATAAAAGAACGAGGAGTAAAAATCATGTACATATCATAGTTTCTTTAGATGGTGCGGAGACACGTGGACTCCTGAGCGAATGGGTGAAAAATATATACCTAAGTATATTATATGGGACGAGATATGTACGGTGTCGTTAGAAACACTAAAGACATTTCTTGAATGGTTATTGACAAAGAATACTGCTGTGATTATGTGTGGCGATCATGGTCAACCACCACCTTTTGTTGGACAGTCTCCACATGAATGGCTAAAGAATAATGTAGATTATTATGAAGAAATACATGATGACCATAGAGCTATTGATGAGCCGCTGAAAGAGTTTTAAAGATTAATCAGACTACAGCCAGATAAAATACAATGTGAGATAATGCGTAAAGTAATTCCAGAGACAACTATGAATGATTTTTGGACTTTATGGAGACCTGCTGATTTGATAGTCGCAAGTAGAAAGATTGTTCGTGATGAACTGCAAAAGAAATTATTTACGTTACATAAAGAAAAGTTTCCAACGTTACCTGTACCTTTGTGTTATCGCCCAGCAGATACTCGACGACAGAATATTGAAGTTGAAATACCAGGTGGAGACGCTGAAAATGTCCGAGTACAAAATCTTGTACTGAATGACATTGTTTTGGTTGCCACTGATGTTGTTGAGAGCGCATTGAACATGGAAAAATCACCGTGGATGTTAGGATACGCTATAACGATTCATTCGTCACAGGGATTAACTATCTCTGATACAAATATCTGGATTGTAGATGATCGTATCGAATGGTCAAACTTAGTCTATCTTGCAGTATCTCGTGTTAGAAGACTAACTCAACTACATAGGGTTATTATAGATTACGTGATAACTGAGGAAATTACTAATGACGATGTTGTAATAAAGAAAAACTTAGCTGGTTATAAACAATGTGACAAAAAAAAAAATAAGCGTGATTTTGATATTGATACTGAATTTATTATAACACTAAAGCAACTACAGAATAATCATTGTGCAAGCTGTAACTGTAAGATGCTATGGCAGTATTCGAATAATAATCCAAGACAATTTACCGTAGACAGAATTAATAGTGATCTTGGTCATACACGTGAAAATGTGATGCTCACCTGTCTTGAATGTAATCGACGCCGGGGCTCTAATTTACATAAGTGAACGTGGTGGTAATTGTGTATCTGCAGGAATTACTTGTAATTGTTCACGTACAAATCCACGCTGAGGGGCAGTAGAATCTAGTCTGTATATGGCAGGTCTTCCAGTGGATCTAACTACGCTTGAAATTGTATGTGTTGTCACGCTCCAGATAGGGTCAGTAGCTCTTTTTTTCCCACCCTCAAGCTCCCCTGGTTCGTATAAATATCTCACAGTTACATTACCTAATACTGGTTGTTCACGGCGTTGTACGTTATCGCTACGGGGTTTATATTTTTTTGTTATTGCATTAGAAGGTTTCATGGAAGTTGCACGAGTAATTTCATTATTTAATGCAGATATCACACTTGGTAACCTTGCAACCCATTCACGAGATCGCTCTCCCGATATTCAGTAGATATTTCCTTTGCGTATTGATATCCAAATAACCGCTCAGCAAGTGTTCGATTAAATCGTTCAACAATTGCTTGATCACGATGAATTTCGGTATGTCCTCATCTGATTTTAACGTTATATCGCTTCATCAAAGATAATACTGTACCAAGAAATTCTTTGCCAGGATCAACTTGTAATAACTGTGGCCATCGTAGACCACCACGTTGATAAATTCGCTCAAACGCAGGTGCAACTTCAGATGCTGTCTTTGTTGATAATGGTTCCGCTTCTTTATATCTACTTGCAACGTCAACAACAGTCAATGCGTATTTGTACGTGCGTGATTTTCGTCCACGTGTTTTAACAGTATCGTGTGGTAAAAAACAAAATATCTGCTTGATGAACTTCATTGGGGATGCTGACATCAAAATGTGCGTAATGAATTTTGTGCACGTGTGTGTAATAGTGGATTGTCATAGAAATGTCGTCGTGGAGATCACGGAAGATAAACAAATGTTAATCGATGGTAGTGATTAGTACTTGTTCTGCATTAAAGCCAGTTCCCGTGATAAGAAGTAATGCGCAGGTCAAAATTGTATATTCAAATGGCAGAATCGTGAAAAGTCTCAAAAACATCCGCGAGAAGCAACATGTCCGTGCGCAGGTCGTGCTTGTTGCCGGTATTTCCAAAGCAAACGCGGAAAACACATTGTTCGTGTTCGCTTAATCATCGGTGGAAATAATTTGATTGACCGGCGAGGGGATTCCAAGGGAATATTTGGCCATGCAAAGGACGTGTAAAAGATATGTGAGACTTTAATTCTCCGTTGCACCGCTGCAAATTTCAGTATGTTCTTGCCAAGTTCTGGCATAATCGTATGCTAAGGCTTCTTGCTATAGTAAAATTTATGATAATTATGCCAACTGTTGGGTACTAAATACATGCATGCAAAGTCGACAAGGAAACTTTCTTGCTGTGCCGGCCAACCATTCAACAAGAGTTTGTTTCGACACATAGTTGTACCGCTTTGATGAATCTTTGTTTTGTGCATGTGAAGATAGTTCAATAGACAGAAGGCAGCTGTTCCAAGCAAACACATTAACAGCAATATCAGGATTGCGTTTTTCAAACTTTCCGAAAATGGTCTCTGCGACTCGTACAGGTAAATCTATGTTACCAACTTGAGCTCACCTTTGTATTGATCATAATTATTCGACTGATATGCATAATCGCGAACAGGATATGTTGTGTTTTTTTTCTTCACATTTATCACTGACCACGGTGGAATACACGCTGCCTTTGGAATATAACTGGACCCGCGGAAAGTCTTGTATGGGGGATATGAACTTCCGATCATATGATTAGACTCCATCCTGAACCTCATGTGGAGTATTTTTCAAATGTCAAGACAATGTCTGCAAAAAGTGTGTCGATTTCATCATTCTACGGTCTCGGTGTCTCTGTGATTTTATGATCATACGGAGAATTTGGACGGTTCTAGAAGATTTTAGTTATTTCCATTTAATTACGAGTCACTTTTTTGTTCTGGTGTTCCTGTTGCAACAACAAATATGCAGACGTGTTTTCTGTTTTACTTAGATATTATTTGAGAGAGAAATATTTTTTGGACCGCTCAGTCGAAATATAAGTTGCTTATATTTTGGACTATATTATTAGTTTGGAACTATTATGAATTATTCAAAGGAGTTCTGGACAGTGCCATTTTGACAACGTCAAGATTCTTTGCGGACAAATACATTTCCGGTCAAGAAATTTATACGGAACTTTTCATTCTTTTGGGCTTTACTCCTCCACACGTTTAGGTTTTGATATTATCAGAAATATCAAATTAATTCTCTCTTTTCAGGCAAAAGAAGTGGATCACTAAGTTTTACAATTTGAAAAAATAGCTGCAAGTTTGACATGGCCAAGTGACCACTGGACTTTTTTTAATTACAGAACGTATTTATTGGAAAAGCTCGTAAAGTATATACTTCACGTTCAGTAGAAGCAACGGATGATTATGATTTTGTCAAGCGGTATATCTTGAAGGTATATGCATTTATACATGAGGCATATCGACAGAGATATAGGAATTGCAGAAAAGCAAAAGACCAAACCTATGGCGAACTTGCATGAGGAGAAGCACGACAGATTGATAGGAGGTGAGCTTCTAAAAATGCTGATAAAGATTATGACAAACTTAGACAACTCATTCCGTTCGAAGACTTAAATAATTGTGTCCAATGTGATGCCAAGACTTACCAACATTAACACAAGGTAGAAACTTTGCAAGAAGCTGCTCATACTGCTGATAAAAATTCCTTGATTCACTAAGTTTCAGTTGTCAATAAGGTTTCCTCACACCAAATGTTTAGTAAGAAACCACTTCTGTCTCAAGCGAGTACTTACAAATTTCAATCTGGTACAACTAATAAGAATCAAACGTGTGGTAAGAGTTATCAGAAATCGTTAACTCGTCCTACGTGCAAGAAAATAGGGCACGTTAATTCTGACCGCTTTAAAGTAAAAATAAGCAACAAAATAAACACAGAGCTGTTCTAAATACTATTGTTTCTCAGAGGTTAAGGTCATGGTCATGTATTGGAAACAATACATTTATTCGGTTAAACAAACCGTGGTCTGATTTTATTAGGGAAAATTCTTAACCATTCATGTCCAAAGGTTCTATATCACTTATTGGTGATTCTAGCAATCCTATCCCTATTAAAATATTAAGGAACACAGGAGCTTCTCAGAGTCTTTAATTATCATGTACATTGCCTTTTTCTTTTAAGTCTTCTTCTTCTGAAAGTGTTCTTGTTCAGGAATAGAGTGCGGTGTTATTCAAATTCCACTCCATGATGTTAATTTAACATTAGACTTAGTTTCAGGACCCAGCTTTTTTGCATATTCAGGGTGTTTATTTATTGATATACAATGACCTAGCTGGAGATAAGGTGGTGGTTAATCCGCTTGTAACTGGAGAACCTTGTCTGGATCAACAAGTGGAACCTATCGAAAATGTATCCCTGATTTACACCATGCTCGTGTAGATACTGGAGCTATGGCAAAAGAGCTCTTGAGAATGAAGTTGATCAGGAAATATATGCCAATATATGAAGCAGAAGCATGATCACTAAGGAGGACATAAGACGAGCTCCTAGAGAGAACAAAAATGAGAATGCTATGTTGGATACTTGCGATCACACTTAAAGAGAGAACAAGAAATGAAAACATCCCCGACTAGTCTGAGTAGCTTGTATCACAGACAAGGTTCGGGAAGGCAGACTTCTGAGGTATAGGCACGTGGAAACGAGGGATGAAAACAGCTGCATCACAAGAATCATAAAGGCAGAAGTGTATGGACAACGGAACCGAAGACGGCATAAAAAAAATGGATGGATGTGGTAAAGCTGGATCTGAAGAAACTCAGACTCACTGCAAAAGATGTCAGAGATGAATGGTGACGGAGAAACACTGTGGCTGACTCCTCTTTAGAGGGGGCGGGGGATTAACAGCCAGAAGAAGAAAGAGTTGATCGAGATAGCTCTGTAAATCATTCAATAAATTTAGTTGTTTCTGTATCACATAATTAAGATTTAAATGATGACGTACAGCCGGAGTAAATTGATTTTGGTTCAGCCAGTCTTCAAACTTCTAAAATATTAAAGAATCTCGATAAGGAAATTTCACATATTCAGGAAAAGGAAAAGAATCAGTTAAAGCAGCTAAAATGTGAATATGATCACTTCTTCCAGATTTTCCAACACAAAGGAACAAAATCGATCATGATGTTGAAATTACTTGTTCTAAACCTAAAACAACTGCACCCTTTCCGGATGACTCACGATAAACAGAATTGAGCAATGATTATCTATTCATGAGAAAACACTCAGAAAGAAAAACCTGTGGTCAAACGATATCGATGTGCTTGTTGCAACTTGAACTTTAACGACATTTTCACTCTAAATATATTATTGAAATATTGCATCCCGCAATATTTATATTTAGAAGTACCATCTTCATATCACAAGTGAAAAATCATAGATCAGTAAGGCACATTGAAACACTTGGGCTGTGGTGAGAACATATTACACATATACTGAGCGTGGATAAACTGGCAAAGTTTGGTCATGAGTATTAATGCTTTGTATCACACGTTATAGGAATAATAATAATACTAATAATAATAATAATAATAATAATAATGAGGACTTTGTATAGCGCCTAATCTTTAGAAGCTCTAAGCGCTTTACAACATTTGACAACACTTAAAAAACACATATAATGATATGATTACAAAAGTAAAAACAAACTCCACGAAATTAGAAAACAGTAAACATGCTGTAAATATTTAAGGTAAGGATACATTATTAGGTCTTTAAGTCTTTTGCAGTTGAAACAGGTGAGTTTTAAGAGCGCTCTTGAATGAGATCACTGTGTCTCTGTGTCTAAGTTCAGTGGGCAATTCGTTCCACATTGCTGGGCCCTGGTATGCAAAAGAACGTTGTCCATATGATTTCATTTTCATAGTGGGAATAATGAGAATACGAGTGTCGGAAGAGGAGCGTAGGTATCTTGCTGGTGTGTACACATGGGTGAGGTCGGATAGGTATGTTGGACTGGAGCCCGTCAGTGAAACGTAGCACAGAAAACACATTTTGTGTTTAATTCTGGATCGAATGGATAGCCACTGTAGGGTACAGAGCAGGGGGAGGCGTGCTCTGATCGTGGTACTCTAAGGATGATCCGAGAAGCTGTATTTTGAACTTTTTGAAGTTTCTGGAGTAGATATTGAGACGGACCAGACAGAACTGAGTTACAATAGTCCAGTCTTGAAAGTACTAAGGAACACACGAGTGTTTTAGTGGCATCAACTGAAAGATACTTGCGATGCGTCTTTAGTTGAATCATCTATCTTATTGTCAGCTCTGTAATAAGGAATGAAACAGTCATTGTCTAAACGTGGCTAGAAGAGTGTTTAGGTCACACATTTCTTGCGCTATCTATGTGTAGACAAAACCGTGGGAAAATAAAAATTTGTCGACTTGAATGGTCCACGAACTTTGGCCACCATAATGAAAGTTCTTCAAAATAATATAACATTGCAAAGAATATCTAACTATCGAGATATGCATAATTATATTTCAGTACTCGAACATCTGAACATGGAAGCTATACTGAAAGTGTATTGTCCACATTTACCAAGATTGACATAATTATTTACTGTATGTTATAGGTTAAGATATAGTTTACAAAACTATTCCTGAATTGCTTCCATTTCTGGTGAATATTTATTATACATATATTTCGGAACTGTAACATAAGATTATTTTCACCATAGCATCGAATATTTTAAATATATCCATTGTATGTAATCTTCCAAATATTTCTTGATACCCAGCGACACTGATTTGAAAGTGTACATTTTCTAGTTTACCATTATCACAAACTTGATCCAGCCTCGAAAGTTGTAACTTCTTTGGTAAAACGGGAAGCTTCAGTGGCTGCATTTCAACACAAATTTCCTCATACAAATACCATAATTTTTTTTTTTAAATCGTTGATATATCAATATAGTAAATCGGTTATGTCTTGAACATGTTCAATACATTTCTGTTCAAAACAATGGAGCAAATATTCCGAATTTGTGTTCTTCAGTGAAAATGTTTTTATCAGAGGCATCGTTATCAGCGTCCTCAACATAGTCGCTATGGCTACCGTCACTAGCGTATTCATTGTATGCATAATCACTTGTATCCAGATCTATCTTACCACACTAATTTAATGTATCAACACTTTTCATGCGACAATAGATCCGAAAATGGGAGGATTTGGTTCTAGTCTAAAGGGAGGCAACTCCGTTGAGATTATAACATCGTCCAGTATGCTGCTATCATTTTGCGCAATGTATGTTACATTTCTTTCCTTATACTTAAAAAGCTTCCATTCAATACATTTATATTTAAAAAAACTGCATACTTCTAAACAAAGAAGCCAAACCAAACGTCATGTGTATTTCGTAGCCTTTTTTATTACGCTGCTGATGAAAATTAATGCCACAATGCATGACAGCTTCAATTAAAATATTTTGCAAAGTAGCTTTAGGTATAAAGTCAAGAAGTTATGTTCCACGAGCATTGAAATCTCCCGCAAGAGCCAAAGTAGCTTCTTGAATACAGATTTTATTCCTCTGATTTATCATTCAATAAATCAATCCCATTTTCTTTAGGATCATTTTAAAATGTCTCAGGTAAAATATAAGCAAATATTTAAAAAAAAACAACCAATCATATATTTGAGAGTATTAGGCAAATTAGAATAAAAATACAATACATGCAATCTTGGATGTTCCTCTATAGTCTTGATATTATACCGTCTACTACTGAATGTATCTTCACAAATACGGTTACACCTCCCGAGTTCCTACCGATAATTTTCTTTTTACTCACAAGTATTTGCTTGTTGTATGTTTTGTGCTTCGTTTGTTTTGTTGTTTTTTTTGTCAGTCATTTAGAGACACAAAAATACTATAAACTAAACACACACACACACACACACACACACACACACAGAGACACACATATATATA
>JAECUM010084602.1:0-10619 GCA_016617855.1 Megalonaias nervosa | reverse complement strand
CATTATTAATTTTGTATCGATGATTTTCTATAAACTTTCAATCAGTCTGGAGAACGATAAAAAGTAACTAACAATACAAAAGTTTAGATAATTTTCATTTATACTTCCAAGACTTAAATTAATACGATATTCCCATCGAGTACGAAAACAAAATTGAACCTTGACTAAGTCGAGATGTTCATGGTACTTTTTGTCTGAAGCAAACACACTAAAGTGTAAGGAATACTCATATGTATTAAAAACATCTGAAACATAATAGGTCACCTGCTCATGATAGAATTGGGATCATATACATCAAATATACACAAAAACTGTTCATGCAGGTGTTTCATTGTTTAAAGCAATATTTAATTCACTGCACAGCACTTATCGAGCAGGTAGAAGGTACTATTCAAATAATTAGCAAGCGAAATGGAGAGCTATCCTTTTGATTACCACCACTGGAGCATTTAGAATGCAAACCAAGCCGACCCTGAAGAAGACTATACTAATACCGATACAGTTTTGTATCACATTCGATTCATGAATGTGTTTGTATCCCTATATGCTAACAAACAAGGCAGTTCACTTTGGTACATTAGACTATTGCATAAATGAATCAAAAATAGTATCAACGTAGAATTATTTCATTATGTATTCATTCTTTTGGTTATTATACTTCATCTTTACCTATTGACATAACACGTTGCTAGAAATCACTTATGCCTTTGTTAATATGCGTTTTTCGAATAAACATTATTTTCAGGAAAGGATCAATGGGGACTCTGTTGGTAAATATAAGCCACTGTATGCACTAGCTGAATTTACCCTTGCGTGTGCTACTCTGGGGACATGTGAGAATTTAACATTACTGGCCACTAAGGTGACTAACGGAGTTTAACCTTTAGGACAAAAACTAACGGACTTCACTTTTTGGGAACGGTATAAATGTACATAAGAAATTAGCATTAGGGTTGGTATGTGTACATGTGAAAATCTGACATTGTGACGGTACTATGATAAGTGGAAATAGAACATGGTAGACCACTGAAGGATCCATCGAAAATGCTCTTAATTAAGGCGGTAAAACGCAAGTACAACATATGATGGGGGTGACTAGAGTTATGGTAAGGAATACGTTTGCACCCCTTTCTGTTGACAGAAAATGACTTAGTTTTAAAGTTAAAGAATCATTTTTATATTATTTGCAAAAAGATCAAACCAACCAATAAATGATGTGTAAGGCCGGATGTAGATATGGCAAGTAACATGAACAACTTTTCATAGGCTTACAAACAATCAAGCGATCCCGCAACCGTACAAAGATACAACCATCCCATAACACAGGCAGTAAATGAGAAGGTTTAGGAGTTTCCAACAGTATTATCATACACATATTATTCCATAAATACCAACAAAGAACCATGCATACATATCCAAGAGGCGAAGTGAAAGACAGGACCCCTAACATATACAAACAGCTGAAACAGCCATTCTCTGAACCATTCCAAGGCTTTTTTGCAGAGCTACCAATATTTTCAGAAACAGAATAATTATTATTATTTACCCCAAAATATATTTAATTTGTTATTCTGTTTGTGTTTTTGATATGTTTGTTTGTCTCAGTTTGTCTCTGTCTGTCTTCAAAACAAAATTAAAATACTCCTGTATTCTTATCGTCTTTGTGGTTGTGTTTGTGGTGGTATATAAGCTTATGTGTTAGTGTGTGAGGGATGGACGTAATAAGTTTTACTGCATCCACACAAGGTGTCTTGAGAAGTAGCAAGTATGGGGAAAATGGGCTACTCGGGGGAAATTAATGGAATATTACATTACATATACCACTGTGAAGAAACACAAGAATTTAACATAATGCGACACTGTACATAATATTGATTATAATAGAGACTAACTGACTCAAACATTGGAGATATTATTGGAACAGAATTGACCTTAACATGGGAATGTATGTGAACATAACGGAAGATGGAACAAAACGATGGCACTAATAAATGTCATGAAAAGTGGAATAGATGAAGAGAACATCACTGGGGATGAATGGTGTTTAAAAGAACCCACATACAGACTGAAATACTTTCTAATGGCTAACACTGATTAGTTTAAAAGGCATTGATTAGTTGCATACATACATACATACATACATACATACATACATACGGGCATACAGAGAGACAAACTAGCAAACGCATACATACATACATACATACATACATAGATACATACACAAAGACAGACATACCGAAAGACAGATAGGCAGAGAGACTAGCAGAAACATACATACATACATACAGACAGACAGACAGACAGACATATATACAGACAGACAGACAGACAGATAGACAAATACATACATGCATACATGCAACCAGGCCATCTCAGATACACGCCGAGTTTACGTCCATCCCTCACACACTAACACATAAGCTTACATACTATTGCAATGTCCTGGAGAAATCGTTCTCCGTGCTCGTCGCTCACTGCTCCGCAGTTCGGTGGAAAAAAGTGTAGATGAGTCTGCAAAAATGTATATTTAGTGACATGTTGCAACCAAGGCCTTGAGGAGGTTTTCTACGAACTCCCTGTCGATTTTTGCCTTGTGGTTTCCTAGAAAATTTGTTGCCACTAACTGGAAGGCTTTCCATGCCGTATTTTCCTTGCAAAACAGTGCACGATCAAATGCATCATCTCGAAGAAGTTCACGAATCTGAGAACCAACAAAGACACCTTCCTTTATCTTAGCTTGGAACGTTTCCACCGAGGCACTTGAAAGCTGCTCGTGTTTTGTTCGTGGCCTAGACAAAGTTCTTTATCAGACCCATCTTGATGTGCAAAAGTGGTAGCAAAATCTTCCGTGATCCAACAAGTAGACGATGCTGAACACTTTTCCTCTCAGGCTCCAAAGACTGACAGGGTGGCCAATCTCTCTTGATGTAGTGGGAATCTCTCTTACGACTCTCCCGTTCGCAGAGACAATCGCGGTACTTTGCGTATCCAGTCTGCATACTAAGAGAGAGCAAGAACCTTCAAATCTCCACAAAGCTGCCACTGCCACTGATGTTGGTCCTAATTTATGCGCCTCAAGAGTTGTTTAATGTTTTTATAGGTATTCTTTATATGGACTGCATGGCCAACTGCAAATGATGGCAAAATATTGCCATTATGCAGCAAAACAGATTTAAGACTCGTCTTCCATGAATCAATGAACAATCTCCACTCATCTGGATCATGAACAATGATGAGGGCTGCCATCATACCATCGATGTTGTTGCAGGATACAAGACCACCTTCCATGATGAAGAATGGGACAAGATCCTTTTAGACGGTCATGGAACATGGAAACCAAAACATCACCTACCAGGAGATTTCACTGCTGTAGCCTAGAGCCCAACAGCTCCGACTTACTTTTGGATAGTACCAAATCCGTGACAAGGTCATTAGCAGCAGGGAGGGTGAATAGACCACGTTGTCGAATATAACTCATTAAGACAAATTTGGGTCTCAATTATATAGTTTATGGTCTCAATTATATACTAATTAAGACACAAATTAACCCTGTTCTCTTACACACAGTAACCCACATGTTAGTCTCACCCTCCCTGCTGCTCTGTGTTTTTTTACGATTGGGTTATGAATAAACTATCCTGTAGGGTTCACCCTCTCTGCTGCTATAATTAACCAAATATTTTATCAAGTCCGTTACGATATCTCGACCTAGGATCATGTAAATTTATTGTTTTAAAACCAAACGGTTTAGCTTGTGCTTTTGAAAAAAAATTTTTGAACTTAATCATATCCATGTCCCCTAAACACCAAGTATAATAAATATTTTGCAGCGTATGATTATCAACTCCATTAAACACAACTAAAATATTGCAGTTGTCTCTGATTACGTTAGGTATTTGCGTATATCTTTGAGTAACATAAATCACGTCAGTGTTTTATGTCTACCTCGAGAAAATATCCGAGCTGGATTTGACTGTTTGTCCAGCATAATATCATTGTACACTACTAAATTAGTAATAAGTCCATCAAGGTCACCTACAGATGGCGCTTCATCAATGCTGGTAATAAAATCAAAAATACCATTACCGTCTTCATCCCCGTGACGAGTCACGGACTTTGCATTTTCATTAAAATCTTTAAGTACTTCATAATACCGTTGATCATCTACAGATGGTGCCACTAAATATAACTTATCCCACTTGAGCCATCTCATTATCAAATTAAGTAATAATTGCGTCTTACCACTTCCAGATGGCCCAATTATTGTCATTCTAATAGAATTCGGTAGCGCTGGGTGATGTTTGACTGGCTCCTGTTTTCGTGTCGCTGAGAAGTCAATTATATCCATAATAATAAATAATATGAATCTATATTGTGTTCGATGCAATGCACCCACCCCCACCGTTGGTGGGACCAGTGGATTAACAACAATAATAACAAAAAGTAAAAAACTCGCACTGACAGGTAAGTGTGAAATGTGTGGCACAAACAAATACAGATTTATCTCCCGTGATAAAATCACGCACAAGGCTACAAAGACAGGAGGTGATATCGCTGCCTCGTTGGGACAATTGCCAAGGACTCCATGGACAAAGTATCCCGGGGAAAAACATTTGCCTGGATATAATTAGTGTGGTCCTGGAATCTGACTTGATATTCGACTTAATGAACGAGATCAACCAAGACCAGGAGAGTATCCAATAAATGCGATTGATCAAGCGTGTCATGTTCATGATGTCGAGTACCAAAGCAAGGATTTACAACAACGACATATGACAGATGTGAAATTGATTCATGCGTTAAATTTTATACCTGATAAATCTCACAGAGAAGCACTTGCTAGTTTTCTAGTGAAATCTGCTATGAAGGGTAAACTAATGCTAGGGGCTGGTAATTAATTATATAACTATTATAATGGAATCTGTTTATTATAGCCCAAAAGGATATTGGAAGGGAAGAGCAGCGATTAATAAACTTGCTGAAGCAGCAAAGGTCTCGCGTGTTGTTGCTGCAGCATGGTTAACACGACAGGCAATATGGCAAATATATCTACCACCACCTACAAAATTCAGTACGCGTATTTTGATGTCAGCGTTCCCAATGAAGTTCATCAAGCAGACATTTTGTTTTTACCACATGATACTATTAAAACACGTGGACGTCAATCACACACACACACAAATACGCGTTGAATGTCGTTGACGTTGCAAGTAGATATAAAGAAGTAGAACCACTGTCAACAAAAGCAGCATCTGAAGTTGCATCTGCGTTTGAACGAATTTATAAACGAGGACCCTTGCAATGGCCACAGTTGCTACAAGTTGATCCCGGCAAAGACTTTCTTGGTGCAGTATCATTACTAATGAAGCAACATAATGTCAAAATCAGACGAGGACACACAACAATTCATCGTGATCCGGCAATAGTTGAGCGATTTAATCGAACACTTGCTGAGCGGTTATTTAGATACCAGTATGCGAAGGAAATACTTCAGGTAGATACGAGATCTCACGAATGGGTTGCAAGATTACCAAGTGTGATAGCTGCGTTAAATAATGAAATTACTCGTGCAACTTCTTTGAAACCTATTAATGCAATTACAAGGAAACATATACTTATACAACGACGTGACTTATCAAAACAGCCAGTGTTAGGTAATGTGACTGTCAGATATTTATATGAACCCGGTGAACTTGAAGGGGTTAAAAAAAGAGCAACTGATTCTACCTGGTGTGTGACTACACATAAAATTTCTAGCATGGTTAGATCCACGGGTAGACCTGCAATCTACAGACTAGATTCAACTGCTCCTAAGCGTGGATTTGTACGCGAACAATTACAAGTAATTCGTGAAGACACACAATTACCACTGCGTTCACTTTTGCAAACTGCCACCAGGACCTCATTTTTCATTTGTCCTGGAATTTCAGCATCAACATTTTGTCGTCGGGTATCTGCTGGGCGATAACATGATGGTACAGGTAGATTTGAAATTTTTTCTTTATGTAACAGAAATAATATCTCTTGCAATTCATCACGAACTATCTTTCTACTTGCTACTATTAAATCATTTGGTCTCCATAAATTCCAGAAATCATTAACAGTAGTTTCAGGAATTATTTCACGTGTTATTTCACATTGTATTCTATCTGGTTGTAGTCTGATTAATCTTTCAAATTCCTTCAAAGGTTCATCAATAGCTCTATAATCATCATTTATTTCTTCATAATAATCTACAAAAGCTTTTAACCAATCGTGCGGAAACTTTCCAACAAAAGGTGATGGTTGACCATGATCTCCACACATTATCACCGCAGTATTCGCTTTTAGTAACCAATCGAGAAATATATTTAATGTTTCTAATGATACTGTACAAATTTCATCCCAGACAATAATACGAGGAATATATTATTCACCCATTCGCGCTGGTGTCCACTTATCTCCGGACCATCTAAAGAAACTATGATGCGTTTGAGATTTTGCTCCTCGTTGTTTCATTTCTCTAGCCAGTCTGTGTGTGGGGGTCAACACGATCATATCAGCAGAGTTTGAACTGCGACTAAATAATTCGATGACCAGTGTTGTTTCTCCAGAACCTCCAGGTCCATTAAGATATACAGTTTTATGTCTAGCCACAGGATCAAATACAAATGGTGCAGTAGATATTTGATTGTCATTAACATTATTGTTGTAATATATTTCCTTAATTTCAACGCCTGCAGATTTTGAATAACCGAGTATATTTTCTTGTTTTATTCTCTATGATCCCCATTTACCATTACCAAGTAATGGTTTTACCAAATTTATGTACGCGTTATTTATATAAAACGAATCAGTAGCAACTCTGACAGCGTAACTGGGAAATCTGATTATCATCGATAATAAATTTATGGAAACATAAGCTAACATATAAGATCTTAAATGAGTAAACTGCGGTGACCCTCCGTCGGTGTAACTCACAATTGTACCTAATTTTGTTCCACTTGATGAATAAACCTCCTTCCGGTTTATAAATATATTTTTATTTACTGCATCAGTTATTATAAAATCAAGTTCAGTATTATCCATAATTAATCTTACGCACTCTCGTTTATGGTTGCATAATCCTCCTTGAGTAAATTTACCGATTATTTTCTGCCAAGATCTTTTGCAGTTTTATTTTCATGATCAATTATATAAGGATTTTTTTCATTTGACATTGAAGGAGGTTGTGGTAACCAAACTTGTTTCTGCGGACGATACGATATACTGGCTTCACTTACATTTAGTGATACTAAAATTCCAGCATCAAGCATATACCGTAATAGTACTATCGGAGCCCAGTATGTCTTTGAGAAATGTCTTCCAAACCAAACATAAACAATCGGATGTAGATTCTGTGCAAACTCAAATGAAGTTACATAAGCAAATCCCGTTAAGTCACAATCCGGTAAAGATCCATTTATCGCAACTCTTGTCATTTTATGTGTAGGATGTCCAAATCTTTTAAAGTACGCAGAACATTCTCCGTATCCAAGAAAACTTCCAGGATAACATGCTACCATATCAACAGATACTGTATTTTCACAATCGTATTTAGTATTCCACAATCCGCCATGTCCATATTCGAAACAACTGTGCTGGATATCAGCAAGAAATTCTGATCGTATTGGTTTCCACGAATTTTTTTCTTGAGTAATATGAGCAACAACTGATGTAACTGTAAAACAATTATTTACTAACTTTTCAATATCGACGTGAGGTATATATTTCTGAGCAATATTTTTCATTTCTTCGTGTAGTGATTCTTTGATACAAATTTCACCATTAGGTCGTACAAACTGATAATAATATAAGGATTCTGAACTTCGAAATAACCACACACAAACAGGATCACTTTTACTGATATTACTGATGACGTCAAATATATAATCTTTATACAATCTAACTGTCTTATCTTGCGGACATATTGTTACCGCTGACGCCCACGCATGCTCGTTGTGATCAGTAATCGTTATAGGAGATCCTCTTGATCTGTATTTTGAAGCATACATAATTTTTCAGGTTAGTGTCTTCACCGTAATTGGAAATTTTAATTTTTTTTCTAGTTTAGCAACATCGCTAATAGATGCTCCGGTATCTTTACCTGTTTCTGCCTAATTATTTTATTTTTAAGTCTTAAATCCGTTAAACCATTTCCGCGTATTGCTTTTGAGAAATGTTCCATAATTCGCTCAGCCACGCAATGTAACCTAAGAGACAATTTCATTGGTTTGAGATCATTAACATTAGGTTCATCATTTAGCAGATGTACCGCATAAACAATTGCAGTTACTGGATATGTTCGCTCATAATACGGTTTATCAATACCAGTTAACATTCCTGGATTGGAATTTTTATTTAGTGTACAAATATTTCCTGACCGTGTCAGACGGACAGGGTCACGTTTATCACGGGTAATCCAAATGTCATTGTCTGTCTGCACAATAAATTTTACCAGAATAATATATCTTTGATTATCAAGATAGTTGATAATATTTCTTCCTCGTTCGTCATTCATTCTAGTATCAGCAATACCGCTGGTGTAGGCAATAATTCGGAATGTTGACCAAGTATGAGCCGCACCATCGTTGCGAAATTCTGTTTTGGCTTCACGGATACGATCAGTTATATCGCTATTTATCAAAGCTAGATCTTGCATCGAAAAGCTAAATTTAGACTTTTGTAGTTTGTCAAGATCGAATCTTGTTCTGGAAGGTTCAATTGCGGATAATCTCTCAAATTCCTCCATCCTATAATTAAGGCAAATATATGTTTAATTAGATTTTAATTATATATATAATGATACAAGCAAATAACAAATACAACTGGCTTATGATAGGATTTTCATCTCGTTGTAATAAATCCTGAGTAAAAGAATTCTGTGGTCAACATATGCAAAATTTTCGCAGAGGGAGTCTGGGACCAAACCGTGTCTACGATGTGGTTTTGGGGTCAGAGGAGAAACCCAGCTGTGTGTACAGTGCGGTGGTAAAATATACAGAGAGCTGAAACGATATTATGATAAGAAATATAATAATGAATCTCCCATAAAAACAGCCAAAGACTATCTCGCTAAATTTTCAAAATAATCATTTAGACAAATCATATTACTATATAAATGAAGCAAAATGAATTTGTGATACATCCAATAATTAAAAATTATGAAGCATCTCGTGATGGTGTCATCAGAAACTGCAGATTAAAAAAATCAGTTGGTTCTGACAATGGTATTGGTTATCTCATTTTTCGTGTTGGAAAACAAAATATATTACTCCCATCGGATCGTGTTTGGGTGCTTTCATGGGGTCATCGAAGACGGACTTGTGATCGATCACATTAATTCAAACCCGAAAGATAATAATTTATCTAACTTGCGGGCTATTACACAAAGTCAGAATTGTATATCAGGTAATACTGGTATTAGCTGCAAGACTCCTAGATCGGTTATATCCACAAATACAGAGACAGATGAAGAAATACTTTTCCCATCGATGAATGCTGCTGCCAAATATTTCGACATTTGCAAGCCTTCAGTACGTTTTGTTGCAAATAATTTAAGAAGATCGGAATTTTCTAAGAAATTTAAACAAAAGATCAAATTTCGGTACGATAAAACTTCTGAATAAAAGAAGGAAATATTTTTGAATTTTATTATAGTTGTCCTTGTGGAACTATAGAGATATAATTCCCCGTGCAGTAGAATGATTATTTTGTTCAATCTAAAATTAATATATGAAACAAAAAATATATTTTATCATGAAAGAAAAAATTATATTCCTCGAAGATAATGAATATTTCCGCATGGCCACGCGTCCTCCTACTCGGAGTAAAGTTACCGAAAAGAATATCGGCGGATTTAAAATAGCAAAAGTAACCGACCGAGATTGTGTGGGATTCTCTCAACGATTAAGATCTCTTATACCAACGTCTCGTGATGAATTAGCACGACTAAGACTTCAAATAAAAGTCTTGTCAAGAAATCGCAGTAGAACCATTTACTAAGGGAGATAACTCTGTCATCACTGATAGAGTAACTGCGCAGTTATTGCATAGATGTTACATGACAACAGTGATTATTTTTTTTTGGGGGGGGGGTCATTATTATGTGTGTCCCAATCCCTCAAACACAAAAATGCCAAACATTTCGATCGGTATCGCAGCAGATAACTGTTATTTGTCATCTATACAACCTGTAAAAACAGATGTAGACTGTTCTATCTCTGTGTGGCGAATTAAGCTATCATGGGTCGATGCGAATGAACAGCAGACATATACATGTACACTGCGAATAGACAGATATCCGCACAGAGTAATGTTACATGTCATCTATACAACATATAGAATCAGACGTAAACTGTTCTATGGTTTGTTTTTTTATGTTGTTGAATCACGCTATAATCATAATAAAAAAAGGGATGTAGCGCGATTCAACAACTATGATAACGGCCTTAACCCCTTAACTAAGTCAAGGATAAAATAACCGTTCTATATCTGTTTGGCGAATTCTACTATTATGAATGAGTGTACATAACATAACTGTCTCACATATCGATCCGCCCGCAGCTGACTGCAGAAAGCGGAAATTAAAGTAATTT
>JAECUM010084599.1:0-17733 GCA_016617855.1 Megalonaias nervosa | reverse complement strand
TTATACCAGATTTAAATAACGCTGAAATGAAGAAATCATTAAATGATCTTATTGAAGAATATTATCCGGGAGTAACTGAATCGTGGAGAAAAATAGCCCTACCACCGGTTATACTAAAACACAATAACAACCCTTTTGGTGCCGGACGTCATATATCACCAGGCATTGTAAATATAACAACAACAATTGCAATCAATCTGGTATGCGATGTTATTGAAGGTAGCTATCAGATAGATCTTTCTAAATCTAGCCAGGCCCAGCAAGGGTACATATTATACAGTTTTAGTCCGTTGGTCCCTCCCGGTTCGTTAATTGTATCAGAACCAATTAACCCCGTGTACCTACGAGTTCATAATCCGTTACTATCAAGGATACACTTTAAACTTACAGACCAAAGCAATCGCATTCTGGACACAAAAAATGAAGAACTAAATATAAACCTGTATGTACGCTCATAGAGCGTTTTCATAACAAAAAAAAAATATCCGGATGTCTATAATACTACATTCTTTGTTTACATAAAATCCGCGCACAGTGCACAATCGAAATCTATTATCTAGAAGGTTGGGCTGCATATTGATTATTCCATAACGGCTGTGACCGCGTAAAGTTATTTTAAGAACATCCGCTATGACTAAATATCCTTGGTTACGGTTTACGTATAGACTCAGTGTTAATATAGAATTATATATATTTTTTGGAAACTAGAAATATAAAATCTCATTTTACACAGAAAATTGTGGCTTTTGTTAAGAACATTGTAGTTTTTAGGAAATAGGCTATTGATAAACACATACTAACTTTTTCAGTATGTATTTATAACAAGGTCCGATAGCTCAGTTGATTGCGCGTAGAAACTCTCATCCGGAGGGTCATGGTTCGAAACCCGAGAAAGACAAATTGTCCGCGGAAGGCGATTTTAGGCCAAGATTTATAATTTATTGGGGGCTCCAGCCCCCCCGTCTTCAGAGTACACCAATCCACTACGTCAACACGTGGTGGATTCACTTTTGTGAATCACCCATTGGTTGATCATTGGGGGTTGGTGTGCTGGCGTGAAGACGGCATTTCATCATATCATCATCATCATATCATCATCATCATCATATCATCTCATCAAAAATATACAGCGGGGGGTGATATGAGGTCGTGACCTTGTGACTTCACTAAAGGGGTACCTCACACAAGGGCCATTCCAAAAGACACAATCGCAAAACTAAAAATAAATCTAATGAGAATCCAGGTTACAAAGACCAATCAGCCTTTGAGTTCTTAGAGTTTCGGTTACGGATATCTAGGAATTCTTGTAAGGCAATAAACAGAATCTGATTGGTCACTAAAATAAGACCTACACGTGTATAAACAACCCTCTGAGTTCCTAGAGTTTCGGTTACGGATATTTAGGAATTCTTTTGGGGGTAAACAAATAACACGTACAGACAACCCTCTGAGCCTCTAAAGTTTCGGTTACGGATATTTAGGGGTCTCTTGGGGGTAAATGTCTAAACAAAGATTCGGAACCTCATTAGGTTTATCTGATACAACTATGGAATGGTAGACCGAATATCACCCCGCGCTGTATATTTTTGTTTATTTTTATATTAAATAAACACTTATTATATAATGAATTTTGAAAATATCAATATCATTGTTTCTGCGATTAAAAAATTACAACATAACGGTATCAATGTATCTGACAATCTTAATTCTGAAAAGATTCTATGTGATTTTGACTCATTACAACAACGAAAGAACGAGAACAGATTCACGCTATCCGCTGATTACAAGTTTATGAAAATTATCCAACAAGGAATGTTAAAGTCACTGGCAACTGTCACTGATAATCAGGTAAAATTGTTTGTGCCTCTCTCAAACGCTATTGACAAAATCAAGCTAGAATTATCTCATGAATATGAACAGAGAAAGATTATGAATTTTCGTATAAGACAATTAAGAGAGCATTGTGAAAATACGAGTGAAAATACGAGTGAAAATGACAGCGATAATGATGGACCCCTGACAGAGTCAGGGACTGTGATAATAGCTAAACAAAATCCTTGGGAAAATTAACATTCTGCTTAGTATAATGCAACCTACACACGTGGATATTGTATCCCAACCATTATGTTTCATTAGGTATCGAGTACAATTGCACATTGTGCAAAGTTTTCGTTGAGTTTACTAGTTTTCGTTGGGTTAAAACCCCAGGAAGGTTAACGGGAATTAACATTAGGTTTTTGATTTATCGATCAAAAACCGGTTTTTTCCAGTTATTTTGTTTGTATTATATGCATTTTTAAGATAAAAAATCCGGAAAAAACCAGTTTTTCATCGATAAATTTAAAACCTAATGTTAATTCCCGTTAACTTTCCTGGAGGTTTCACCCTCAGAATTTGTCAAAATCTGACTAATTTTCACTGATTTTTGGTCATTTTTCATGCAAAAAACGAGATTTTCGAACAAAAAACGCTGTTTTCAGAACAAAATCAACGAAATAAAAAAACCCCACTAAATATTTATAAAAATTATTTTTATTTGCAATACTGTTGAGATCCAAATTCACTGGTATGGACAATCAGGATAACTTTTGACATTAGCTCGTATAAACGGATAACTATGATCATTATACTTGACGGAGTGCTAAATTATTTGGTAACATTAAAAATACGGTAGACTAAACGTATTGAAACCTAATTTTTTGTGCAAATCTTTTGGAAAAGGCAGATTTCTGCATATTTTCTGCCGCGTATTGTACTGAAGGTGGTACTATGTCAAAATATTTGGCAGCAGAATTAATTGACTTGAACACAATTTCTTCACCATCTGCATTCACTGATTTAACAGGTTTTACAGTATATCTTGCGCGACCTGTTTTCCAAACTTGCAGTTTTCACTTTGCGTGATAATACGTAGATTTCCAAGTGAATTATCAAGCTTATCGCCGTTAATGTGATCCACCACATACCCATCTTTAATCAGTCCAAAATAACACTCGATCACAAATCTATGTGATAAATAATGTTTATTTCCTTTGGTATTAAACGCAAGATAACCATTATTGGTAATACTACCGACTGGTTTTTTCAATCTGCAGTTTCTAATCACACCTTCTCGAGATGCTTCATAATTAATGATTATTGGATGTGACACAAACTCATTTTATTCCATTTATATATAATATTTATTTGTCTAAATCATTGTTTTTTGAAAATCTAGCCAGATAATCTTCTTCGGTCTTTATAGGAGAGTCAGCGTTATATTTTTTATCGTAATCTCGTTTCAGCTCTCTGTATTTTTTACCACCGCATTGCGCACACAGTTGAGTCTTTCCTCGCACTCCAGCACTGCACACAATACACGGTTTTGGTCCTAGACTCCCATTTCTGACGCATTGCATATGATAACTACAGTATTCATTCACGCATGTTCTATTACACGGAGACGTATAACTGATTTTTAACCAGTTGCAGTGATTTGGTTGAATCATATACAAAAGATTCATGTTCAATTAAATATATATTTGCCTTAATTATAATATGGAAAAATTATCCGCAATTGAACCCTACGCAACCAGATTCGATCTTGACAGATTACCCGAGTATAAAATTAGTATTTCGATGCAAGATCTAGCTTTAACGAATACGGATATAACTAAACGTATCCGTGAGGCCAAGAAGGAATTTCGTGACGATGGTGCAGTTCATGCATGGTCAACTTTCAGGATAGGACATATCGTTAATATGATGAACGACAAACGAGAAAAAGTAATTATTAATCACCTTGATAATCAAAAATATTTCATTTTAATAAAGTTTATTGTAGAGACAGATGACGATATCTGGATTATTCGTGATAAGCATGATCCAGTCCGTGTGCAGTCCGGGGGTAATATTGTTCTCTTAAATAACAGATCCAAACCTGGAATACTTACTGGCATTGATAAACCGTATTATGAGAAATCGTACCCTGTAACTGCGGTTGTCTATGGAATATTTCCGCTGAATAATAAACCTGATGTTGCGGATCTCAAACCGATGAAAATATCAAGAATAAACTGTGTAGCTGAACGAGTTACAGAACATTTTACAAACGCAATACGTGGTAATGGCTTAACAGATTTAAGACTTAAAAAAATAAATGCCTGGGCAGAGTCGGTTAAAGATACCGGAGCGTCTATCAGCGACGTTGCTGAGCTAGAGAAAAAATTAAGATTTCCAATAGCAATGAAAACGTTAACCGGAGAGATTTTGTACAAACCGAAGTATATAAAAAATGGAACTCCGATAGATATTATTGATCATAACGCGCACGCATGGACTGCTGCAGTAACAATATTTCCACGAGATAGAACGGTTAAATTTTATGACGGTGATATCTTTGATTTTATCAAGAATATTAGTAAAACCGATCCTGTTTCTGTTTGGTTATTTCAGAGTTCGGAGTATAATCATTACGATCAATTTGTACGACCTAATGGTGATATTTATCGTACAGAATCTCTCCATAAGGAAATGGAACATCTTGCACAACGCCTTTGGCGTGAATATACCTCTGATGATGTCATAGTTAGACAATTATTGAATAACTGTTTTACTGTTCCGTCAGTCGCTGCTCATTTCGCTCAGGATAAAAATTCATGGAAAACGACACGATCGGAATTTCTTGAAGATGTCAAGAAAAGTTGTATAGAATATGGACACGGTGGATTATGGAACACCAAATACAACCATAATGATGTTATCTCGGTTGATATGGTAGCGTGTTATCCTGGGAGTTTTCTTGGATATGGAGTATGTTCTAAGTACTTTAAGAGATTCGGACATCCTACACATGACATGACCAGGGTTGCAATAAACGGACCCCTTCCCATGGAAGGACCAGATGTTGACCTAACAGGCTTTGCTCATGTAGAATTATTCGAATTTGCAGAAAATCTCCATCCGATTACTTATGCTTGGTTTGGAAGACATTTTTCAGAAAAATGTTGGGTTCCGATAGTACTATTGCGGTATATACTTGATGCTGGATTTTTAATATCGTTGAGGGTAACTGAAGCAATTATATCGTATAGTTCACAGAAGCAAGTTTGGTTACCAGAACCGGACAGATTTAATATCGATGATACCAGGAAAGAATTCCCTGATATTGATGAAGATAATGTCATTAAAATAAATAAATGCAGGAACGAGTACGATGAAAAACTTGCAAAAGATCTCGGCAGAAAAATAATCGGTAAATTTACTCAAGGAGGATCACATGATCATAAACGAGCGTGTACAAGATTGATTATGGACGATGCTGAACTAGATTTTATAATCGCTGATGCGATGGAGAAAAATACATTTATAAACAGATGTAATGCTTATTTATCAGATGAAACAAAACTAGGTACCATTGTGAGCTATACCGATGGCGAGTCACCGCAGTTTACTCATTTAAGATCTTCGATGCTAGCGTACGTTTCGATAAATCTATTATCGATGATAAATAAATTTCCTCGTCACGCTGTCAGAGTCGCTACGGATTCATTTTATGTACACAAAAAATATAAAGATTTATTAAAACTCGGTAATGGTGAATGGGGGACATGGAGGATAAAACAAGAAAATATACTTAGTTATTCTGAATCTGCCGATGTTGAAATTGCGGAGACATATTACAGAAATAATAATCAAGTATCAAAGTCATCTCCACCATCTGTGTATGATCCTGTATCTAGGTATAAGACCGTTTATCTTAATGGGTGTGGAGGTTCAGGTAAAACAACTCGTGCGATTAATTTATTTATAAATAATACCTCAGATATAGTTGTTTTGACACCCACACATAAACGTTCTAGAGAAATAAAACAACGAGAAGTAAAATCATGTACATATCACAGTTTCTTTAGATGGTGCGGAGATACATGGACCCCATCGCGGATGGGTGAAAAATATATACCCAGGTATATCATATGGGACGAGATATGCACGGTGTCGTTAGAAACACTAAAAGCATTTCTTGATTGGTTGTTATTGAAGAATACTGCTGTGATTATGTGTGGCGATCATGGTCAACCACCACCCTTTGTTGGACAGTCTCCACATGAATGTTGAAAACATTTATAGATTATTACGAAGAAATAAATGATGACCATAGAGCTATTGATGAACCGCTAAAAGAGCTTAAAAGATTAATCAGACTACAGCCAGATCAAATACAATGCGAGATCTGCGTAAAGTAATTGCAGAAACTTCTATGAATGATTTTTGGATTTTATGGAGACCTGCTGATTTGATAGTCGCCAGTAGAAAGATAGTTCGTGATGAACTACAAAAGAAATTATTTACGTTACATAAAGAAAAGTTTCCGGATCTACATGTACCTTTGTGTTATCGCCCATCAGATACTCGACGACAAAATATTGAAGTTGAAATACCAGGTGCCTTGGTTCCACCGAGGGTACAAAATCTTGTCTTGAATGATATCGTGTTGGTTGCTGTTGATGTTGTTGAGAGCGCGTTGAACATGGATAAATCGCCATGGATGTTAGGATACGCTATAACGATTCACTCGTCGCAGGGATTAACTATTACTGATACAAATATTTGGATTGTCGATGATCGTATTGAGTGGTCAAATTTAGTCTATCTCGCCGTATCTCGAGTCAGGAAAATATCGCAACTGCGTAGGGTTATTGTAGATTACGTAATAACTGAAGAAATCACTAACAATATCGATATCAATAAAAAATTAGTTATAAACAGTGTGACACAAAAAAATAAGCGTGACTTTGATCTTGATGCTGAATTTATTATAACATTAAGACAACAACAGAATAATCATTGCGCAAGTTGCAACTGTAATATGTCATGGCAGTGTTTTAATCCAAGACAATTTACCGTAGACAGAATTAATAGTGATCTCGGTCATACACGTGATAATGTGATGCTGACCTGTCTTGAGTGTAATCGACGTCGAGGCTCTGGACGTTTACAAAATTGAGCTTGGTAGTAATTGCGTATCCTCAGGAATTACTTGTAATTGTTCACGTACAAATCCACGTTGAAGGGCTGTAGAATCTAGTCTGTATATTGGAGGTCTACCATTGGATCTTCCCCCTGCGGGTCCGGGGTTGTAGAATTGGTCCGCCGTGCCTCGCTACGTGTCGTAAGAGGCGACTAAGTAGAGGCAACCTGTTTGCCGTGGGTTGCGACCCGTGTCGGAGGAGGAAAGGATCCTGGTAGTTGAGCAGAGGCTTTCCGATGAGATACACTACTTTGACCTCTACTTCTTCTAGACGGGTGGTCGGGATGGGCCCGGTCTCGACAAATCGGCTGGTCACGCCGACCCCTAGGAGGTCTTTATTTACTCGCTCACTTTCTTTATCTTTCTCGTTGTATCTCTCTTGATACCACCGTTGCCCCTACATTCTATCCCTTTAACTTTCCCTTTTCCAAGTCTTCGAAGACTTCCTAGAAGGCGGTGGCTCAACGGGTCAATTGGGAGGTAATTTTACCGACTGAGTATGTCTTATGGGATGAATCAGGGGGTGAATTTACCTACTGAGTATAACATCTGTGTATCCCTGACACTTGAAAAGTGTCCCCTTGTTGGGCTCCTTGGTGGGCGGGGAGCACGGGTGCTGAATTTTAAATCCAACAACATGGATATTTAAAAAAAAAATCAACTCAAGCGTACCAAAACTTTATCTGACTCAGATGACGAACCATGTGGTGTGGATTCATTTCCACGCTTCATGGTTATACAGTCTAAAGATGCCACAAAACCGCTTAATGTACTCTCTCCGTTTGTGATCGAGAAAACAATTATGGGACTGATTGGAACACCAAAAGGTGTTAAAAAGTTAAAATCGGGCTGCCTACTTGTCGAGTGTGAGCGACGAGGTCAAACAGAAAATCTCAAGAAAATGACAACATTTTTCGATATTCCAGTGACCTCGTTCGCCCACACAACACTCAATTCGTCCAAAGGCGTCATTCGCTGTCGTGACTTGGCTGGAGTCAGCGACACGGATATCATTGAAGGGATGAAAAACGAAGGTGTCACTGCAGTCCGTAGAATACGTATTAAACGTAACAACAACCTGCAGGACACCAACACCATTATACTCACCTTCAACAAGCCAACAGTACCCAGAGTGGTCAAAGTTGGCTTTTTGCAAGTGAAGGTTGATGTATACATACCAAATCCACTTCGATGTTATAAGTGTCAGAAATATGGTCATCATGAAGACCGCTGCTCAAGAAGCCAAATATGTGGCCGATGCGGAGATCGCTCTCACCAGGAATCTGAGTGTAGAGCAACTCCGCATTGTGTCAACTGTGGAAAACAGCACCACGCCAATTCCAAGGATTGTGATACCTGGAAACAGGAGAAGGAAATACAGAGGGTTAAATATACATCCAACATTCCCTATCCAGAGGCCAGAAAGCTTGTACAGGCAAAAACATCTCTTCCTGGCCCATCCTTCTCCACTGTAGTGAAGAACAATCCCAAGGCAACGAAGGACGCTCAAACGCAGACAGATGCACCCGAGTCAACATCAAGCACTAACACCCCCATTACCAAGCACAAAGAACCACGGCATCTACCCAAACAACATTCAATAATACTCAACAACAGAAATCACCAAAGAACAAAAACAGATCACAAGGAAATAGGCAGCAAAAGGGGTCAGAAGACCCCATCAAACTCTATAACAGGTTTGGGGAGATTGAGAGCATGGATGCAGAAGATACTGCTCCATGCTCTCAAAGTAGCTCCAGACCTAACAAAAAAATCATCCCCGTACTTCCTCCGTAGAAATAACCATATAGATTCTCTCCGCAAAAAGTCTAACCGAGCTCCAAAATCTCCAATCTAAACTTATAATGAAGAACACGATCATACAATGGAATTGTCGAGGACTTAAAGCTAATTACAATGATATTCTCCTGCTTTTAAACGAATATGATCCTGCAATACTATGCCTTCAGGAAACCTTTTTAAAAGATAGGGACAACATCACACTTAAAAACTACTCCCTGTTTAACACCTACTTACAGAACGTTGACAGGGCCTCGGGAGGGGTTTCTATTGCTGTGAACAATAGAGCCCCACATAGCGTCATCCCTTTAAACACAAATTTGCAAGCCATTGCTGTGAGTGTCACTCTACATCGAGTGATTACATTTTGTTCCATTTATATACCACCAAACACCAACTTATTACCAAACCAATTAGACACGCTTGTTCAACAACTTCCTGCACCATTTGTTTTACTCGGTGATTTTAATGCCCATAATATTTTATGGGGATCAAATTACATAAGCGACAGGGGCAAAAGGGTCGAAGATTTTATTACTAGACACGACTTGTGTCTATTTAATACCAAATCTCCGACGTACTTGCACCCAGGAACTGGTACATACACATGTATCGACTTGACAATTTGTTCTCCTTCACTACTTTTGGATTATAATTGGAAGGTCGCTGATGACCTTCACAGCAGTGATCACTTTCCAATCTCTCTTAAGAACACCAACGTTACAATTGATGACACGATTCCACAGTGGAATTTAAAGAAAGCTGACTGGACCAAGTTTGAAACACTTTGTACAGCTAGACTTAACAGGAATACCGTCCTAAACGATATTGATCCTATTCGACAATTTACATCCGTCTTAATTGAGATTGCAGAAGAATCCATTCCTAAATCCTCGCCGAATTGTAAAAGAACCCAAAAACCGTGGTTCACTAAAGAATGTAAAGAAGCCATTAGACAACGCCGAGAAGCACTGAAAAATTTAATAATCGTCCAACGCCCGAAAACTTAACTCAGTACCGTATTTTTCGGGCCAAAGCTCGCCGCATAATTAAAGAAAGTAAACGAGCATCATGGAAAAAATATGTTTCAACTTTAAACTCTCGTTCCTCAATAAAGAAAGTTTGGGACACGATCCGCAAAATAAATGGAAAGGGAAAATACAATTCATTCCGACATCTGAAGCTAAATAATAACAATTTCAATACCAAACAAGAAATAGCTAATGTACTTGCTGATTGTTTCTCCAAAAATTCCTCATCGTCTAATTATTCAGAAGCTTTCCGAAGATTGAAAGCTCATAAAGAAAAAACACGGTTGAAATTCACATCGAATAACTCCGAGAGTTATAACCAACCGTTTTCATTGTCGGAGCTTATGGAATCTTTGAATAAGGTTCATGATACATCTGCTGGGCCTGACGATATACATTACCAGTTTTTGAAACACCTTCCAGAACCATCCTTAACAGTTCTTCTGGAAATCTTCAATGATTTATGGATTACTGGTAATGTACCCAAAATTTGGAAAGAAGCAACAGTAATACCAATTCCCAAACCAGGCAAAGATAGCGCAGATCCTAGCAACTATAGACCTATATCATTAACTAGTTGCGTTTGCAAAACAATGGAACGAATGATCAATTCTCGGCTTGTATGGTATTTGGAAAGCAACAATTTAATATCTCCTTTCCAGAGTGGCTTTCGTTATGGTTGTAGTACCAATGATCATCTGGTTAGACTGGAAACCTTTATTCGCGACGCTTTTATCAAGAAGGAACACTTAGTAGCGGTTTTCTTTGATCTGGAAAAGGCCTATGACACAACATGGAAGTACGGAATACTAAATGACCTGCACGATCTGGGTCTAAAAGGCCGACTGCCCTCGTTCATATCAAACTTCCTCTCAGACAGGGAATCCAAGGTACGAGTGGGCTCTACCCTCTCTGATATGCACGATCAAGAGATGGGTGTGCCCCAGGGCAGTATTTTATCGGTGACGCTTTTCAACATAAAAATTAATAGCATCACCAAGTGTCTGACTCCCGGTGTGGATTGCTCCCTATATGTCGACGACTTTTTAATATGTTACCGATCCAAGCACATGCATACAATTGAAAGACAATTGTAGCAAAATATCAACAAGATTCAAAATTGGGCCAATACTAACGGTTTCAAATTCTCGAAATCAAAAACTGTATGTATGCATTTCTGTCAGCTACGAAGACATCATGATGGAACTAAACTCACGCTGGACGGAACACCTATTTCAGTTGTTGAGGAAGCAAAATTCTTAGGTATTATCTTCGACAGAAAACTGACCTTTATTCCACACCTGAAGAATTTGAAAGCTAAATGCTTGAAGTCTCTAGACTTACTTAAAGTAATAGCGCACACTGACTAGGGTGCTGATAGGAAAGTCCTACTCAGTTTATACAGAACATTTATTCGCTCGAAACTAGACTATGGTTGCGTTGTCTATGGTTCAGCTAGGAAGTCCTATTTGCAGATGCTAGACCCAATTCATCATCAGGGAATAAGACTTGCCTTGGGAGCATTTAAGACATCCCCGTGTGAAAGCCTACTCGTTGAAGCGAACGAACCACCTTTACCACAACGTAGAGAAATGCTTTCTGCACATTATGCTCTCAAATTAAGCTCAAACCCTCTGAACCTTGCTTTTTCGGCTGTTTTTGAACCCAAATATAAAAACTTATATGACAATAAACCAAACGTCATACCTACCTTTGGCATTAGAATATTACCATGCCTTGACAGTACCAAAATTGATCTTTCAAAAATTCTGAAAACGACCGTCTCCGAAACGCCTCCCTGGCTACTTCAACAACCAAAGGTACTTTTCACATTACACGATGGAAAAAAATCGGAGACAAACCCTTCCATCTTCCACAACTCTTACCATGAACTAATCGCCCAATTTGAAAATTATACAAGAATATATACTGATGGATCAAAAGATCAGGAAAAGGCTGCTGCAGCCTTCGTTAGTGGAAAACACACAACAAAAGTCCGCTTGCCAAATGGTACATGAATTTTTTCAGCTGAAATCAGAGCAATAGACCTTGCATTGCAATATATTGAAAGCAAGCGTATTTTAAATTGCATCATCTTCTCCGATTCACTATCAGTACTTCAGTCACTACATAATAGAAAACTGGAGAATCCATTATTAGCTAATGTTCTCCTTAAACATACTGAGCTGAGTACCTCACACAATATAGTATACTGTTGGTTACCCAGCCATATTGGAATTAAAGGTAATGACAAAGCAGATCGCGCTGCTAAAATGGCTCTATCACTAGAACCATCTGATTTTAAAACACCGTATACGGATTTTATACGTAGTATCAAAGAATGTTTACGTCAGAAATGGCAGGCATCATGGAATGATGCCGTGAATAACAAACTTCATGCCATCAAGCCAACCCTAGGAGAATGGACTCCTTCCTACAGAGCCGTCCGTAAGGAGGAGGTAGTCATTGCAAGAATTCGAATTGGTCATACTTATTTAACCCACTCCTACATACTAAAAAGAGAAATCCCACCAGAGTGCGTAGCTTGCAATGAACCATTCACCGTTAGGCACTTTATGTTGGAGTGTTTCGACCTCCAACCTACGCGTAATCATTACAATGTGCATGACATTAGGGAGCTCTTTGATACAGTTAGCGTTTCTTATATTATAGACTTCTTGAAGGAAGTAAATATTTATCATAAGCTATAGCTTGTATGCTATCACCTTGAACAGTTTTATGTGCTATATATACCGTCGTTAGATTTTAATTACCTTTCATCTGTTTTCATTGTCATACATCATTTGCACTCCCCGTTGATCGGGAAACTATTTATTTATAACCGTTACCATTTTATCTTTTTACCTTCAACTGTTTGGTTTCGTATCGCTGGTCGATACTAAACCTTTTACCACTTTTACATGATGAAAGATATAACCTTTTGTATGGCGCTAAATAGCCTCATAGTGCTGGTGCGCCCTAAAAATTCAACTAACCAACTAACTAACCATTGGATCTTACCACGCTAGAAATTTTATGTGTAGTCACGCTCCAGATAGGATCGGTTGCTCTTTTTTTTTACCACCTTCAAGTTCGCCAGGTTCATATAAATATTTTACAGTTACATTACCTAATACTGGTTGAGAGAAAGATTCACGTCGTTGTCAGTAGCCATTGCTACGGGGTATATATTTTTTTTGATCGCATTAGAAGCTTTCATGGAAGTTGCACGAGTAATTTCATTATTCAACGCAGCTATCACATTCGGTAATCTTGCAACCCATTCACGAGATCTGTCCTTGAGGTCAGTAGATATTTCCTTTGCATATTGGTATCCAAATAACCGCTCAGCAAGTGTTCTATTAAATCGTTCAACGATTGCCTGATCACAATGAATTTCAGTATGTCCTCGTCTGATTTTAACGTTATGTTTCTTCATCAACGATGATACTGCTCCAAGAAATTCTTTACCAGGATCAACTTGTAATAACCGTGGCCATCGTAGACCACCACGTTGATAAATGCGTTCAAACGCAGATGCAACTTCAGATGCTGTCTTTGTTGATAATGGCTCCGCTTCTTTATATCTACTCGCAACGTCAACAACAGTCAATGCGTATTTGTGCGTGTATTGACGTCTACGTGTGTTAATGGTATCGTGTGGTAAAAACAGTATATCCGCTTGATGAACTTCATTAGGAACGCTAACATCAAAATGCGCATACTGAATTTTTTTAGGTGGACTTAGGAAGATTTGCCATATTGCCTGTCGTGCTAACCATGATGCAGCGACATCACGTGAAACTTTTGCTGCTTCAGCGAGTTTACTAATCGCTGCTTTACCTCTCCAGAATCCTCTCGGGGAATAATAAACAGATTCCATTATGATAGTTATATAATTAATTACCAGCTCCTAGCACTAGTTTACCTTTCATAGCGGTTTTTACTAGAAAGCTAGCGAGAGATTCTCTGAGAGATTTATTAGGTATAGAATTTAACGCGTGAATCAATTTCACATCTGCGAGATGTCGTTGTTGCAAATCTTTACTTTTATACGCGACATCATGAACGTGACACGCTTGATCAATCTTATTTACTGGATACTCTCCTGGTTTTCGTTGATCTTGGTTATCGAGTCTGATATCAAGTCGAATTCCTGGACCACAATAATTATATCCGGGTAAATGTTTCTCACCATGGTATTTAGCCCATGGAGTTCCTGGTAATTTTCATAATAAAGCAGCGATATCACCACCTGTCTTTGTTGGAATAAATTTATATTTCTTGGTGCCACATTTCACACACTTACCTGTAAGTGCTCGTCTTTTATTTTTTTGTTGTTATTGTCGTTAATTCAGTAGTAGGTGTAGATGCTCTGCATCGAACACAATATAGACTCATATTATTAATTATATGGATATAATTGACTTTTCTGCGACACGAAAACAAGAGCCAGTAAAACACCATCCAGCGCTACCAAATTCTATCAGAATGATTATAATAGGCCCATCTGGAAGTGGAAAAGACGCAATTATTACTTAATCTAATAATGAGATGGCTGAAGTGGGATAAATTGTATTTGATAGCGCCATCTGTAGATGATCAGCGATGTTACGAAGTACTTAAAGATTTTAATGAAAACGCAAAATTGTTGCATGAAGACAGTGAAGTCATAGACTTTATTACTGATATTAATGAAGCACCATCTGTAGATGATCTGGATGGATTCGTTAATAATCTCGTGGTAGACGATGATGTCATGCTGGACAAACAATCAAATCCAGCTAGAATATTTTCTCGAGGTAGACTTAAAAACACAGACGTGATTTATGTTACACAGCGTTATACACAAATTCCAAAAGTGACCAGGGATAACCGTAACGTTTTAGTTGTGTTCAACGGAGTTGATAATCATACGCTGCAGAATATTTATTATACTTGGTGTTCAGGTGACATGGACATGAACAAATTTAAAAATTTCTTTTCAAAAGCACAAGCTGCTCCCTTTGGTTTTGCAACAATAAATTTACATGATCCAAGGTCAAGATATCGTAACGGACTTGATACAATTTTTGGATAAAAACCATAGCAGCAGAGAGGGTGGACGACATACGCATAGTGACCAGATTGTGAAAAAATCAGAAAAAAATCTGGTCAATTAAAGAAGTTTTTACTATTAAGACAAAAATTTTTTTTTAGCCTTCGTAGGAACCCTTAAATTTCAAAAAATAAGGTCTCTACAAAGTTGTAGGGTCCACCCCCTCTGCTGCTCCATTTTATCGTTTTACCTTCAACTGTTTGGTTTCGTATCGCTGGTCGATACGTAATCTTTTACCATTTTTAAATAATGAAAGATATAACCTTTTGTATGGCGCTAAATAGCCTCATAGTGCTGGTGCGCCGTAAAAAATTCAACCAACCAACCAACCAATCTTCTCCAGGAAGATACTCATTCCAAGGCTTCCTAGGTTTCTTCACTCTATTTTGCTTATTCACGCTGGTCGTATCAGCATCCCAGTCAAACCAGCAGTAAACAGTCGAATTTTGAGTCATTATGAAGGCTAATAGATATATTTGTCTAAACAAATATTCCAATCTCTTTCAAGTATGAAGCAGGTTCGGTTCTCAAATTGCAGCAATAAGATCCACCTATCCAATGAAAAGCTCCAACATTCCTCAGAACTTGAACCAATGAGGATCTTTGTTGCTGATGCATATTTAGCGAATCTGATCAGCTTCCTCCGCTAATGTCCGTGGATTTTAATTAAACTACATGTCGTTGCGGACTTTTATTTCTTTATGATTATGTGATCACATCTACTCTGAAAATTGTTAGTACAGATGTTTTATATTGTAAATTATGAAACAAATAGAAAATGCAAATAACAATCTGTAATTTAAGGTAGATTATACGGAAACACCCGAACATCGTAGGATTTTCTCGGGGATTATTTATTTTTAAATAGTTTAATATATTTCAAGCTTCTGTTTAGTTGTAAAATTGTTAAAAGCTAGTGAGTATGTTATTATGCTTTTACAAGGAATCCTTATATTTTTAGATCATAATTTTCCGCTATGATCGGATAAGCCCGATGAGAGTTGTGATAGGGGCAGTCTGCTGAAAAGGATATTCGCAAAAAAAGTTTTTCGTACAAAGTAGATTTGATAAGAAATGAATTAAAGGAAAAGGTCTGGTTACAATAGTCATAGTTATGCCTATTACCCGCTGGAAGCTGCGCCTAAAACAACGAAATGGCGTATAAAACGGAAAATCAAACAAGCTAAAACTACGTCCTTTGAATTAGATAATGGCTTCAGTAATGCCGAGGCCTTGAATGCTAGCTGTGACAATTCTGAGCCAAATGTCGATCTCACGCAGAACGCTGAATTGTATGTTTATATTGCACTTGCGGTTAAATTTTATTTATATTTTCGACTTTTCTGTAAGCACGATAACATCGCTGTTTCGCCATTTTATTGGTTGAACTTAAACTCGTATTAAAATGAACGTTTACATTGCATTGAACATGTGGCAAATATTTATTTATTCTTTTTCAGGACAGTGTACTGTAAATTTATATTTCGCTCAAAATAAGATTTTTATTAGCAGGCTACTGAATTGAATAGACGCGATATCAGTACAAATAAACCGTTTAATTCTGAGGTTTTTGGAACAGTGCTGTTTCAGTTGGGCAGTAAATCTTAGCTTGTCCATATATATTGGACCCAAGGAATCCGCAAAAGAAAAGTACATACAGTTGATCTACTTAAATAACCTTTCCTATCATCTGGTTAGACTGGAAACATTTATTCGACACTTTTATCAAGAAGGAACATTTAGTAGCGGTTTTCTTTGACTTAGAAAATGCCTATGACACGACCTGGAAGTACGGGATACTAAATGACCTGCACGATCTGGGTCTAAAAGGCCATCTGCCCTCATTCATATCAAACTTTCAGAGAACTCAAGGTACGAGTGGGCTCCACCCTCTCTGATATGCACGATCAAGAGATGGGTGTGCCCCAGGGCAGTATTTTATCTGTGACACGTTTCAACATTAAAATCAATAGCATCACCAAGTATCTGGCTTCTGGTATGGATTGCTCCTTATACGTTGACGAATGTTTAATATGTTATCGATCAAATCACATACAATTGCAAGACAACGGCAGAAAATTATCAACAAGATTCAAAATTGGGTCAATATTAACGATTTCAAATTCTCGAAATCAAAAACAGTATGCATGAATTTCTGTCAGTTGCGAAGAAATCATGAATCTAAACTCAAAAGCTGGACGGAACACCTATTCCAGTTGTTGAGGAGACAAAGTTTTTAGGTATTATCTTCAACAGGAAACTGACTTTTATTCCACACCTGAAGAATTTGAAAGCTAAATGCTTGAAATCTCTAGATCTACTTAAATTAGTAGCGCACATTGACTGGTGCTGATAGAAAAGTCATCCTCAGTTTATATGGAACGTTTATTCGCACCAAACTAGACTATGGTTGCGATGTTTATGGTTCAGCTAGGAAGTCCTATCTGAAGATGCTTGACCCAATTCATCATCAGGGAATAAGACTCGCTCTGGGAGCATTTAAGACATGCCCGTGTGAAAGCGTACTCGTTGAAGCGAACGAACCACCTTTATCACATCGTAGAGAAATGCTTTCCGCACAGTATGCTCTCAAATTAAGATCAAACCCTCTGAACCCTGCTTTTTCGGCTGTTTTTCACCCCAAATATAAAACCTTATACGAAAATAAACCAAACGCCATACCTTTCTTTGGCATTAGAATATCATCCTGCCTCGACGGTACCAAAATTGATCATTCAAAAATTCAGAAAACGTCCATCTCCGAAACACCTTCCTGGCTACTCAAACAACCAAAA
>JAECUM010084591.1:0-12376 GCA_016617855.1 Megalonaias nervosa | reverse complement strand
CTGGCATTAATAGTAAAGTTGAGAAGTCTGAATATTCCAAAGGAGCTCGATGCATCCATTTATGCCACAACAGTTTGTGCGTGAATGTCGATCACCTGATCCTAGAACCTCATTCCGTTAACAATAACAGGCAGTGCTACAAAGGTTATGGACATTGCATTGGGCATAGTGACTTTCCAGACTGCATGATAAAGCTGAAATTGTAACATGGAATAATACAGGTATCATTATATGGCCTGGATGGATGGATGGATGTGTTGAGTAAAAAGGAGAAAGAAAGAGTGTGGTCTTTATTTTAGTAGACCATGCTGGTATGACAGTGCTGTCTTAAATACATTCCTTCCCTCCTTCCTTCCATCCATCCATCCATCCATTCATTCATTCATTCATTCTCTCAGCTAGTAAGTCATTTCATGTTATTTTATTTTATAATTTTTTAAGATTTATTTTTTTAGTTTTTAATTTCTTTATTTGTGTCTTCATATTCAGAGAAAACTGTTTCGACTTCTCCATAGGTCTCATAAGGTGGTAGTAAATAACATAACGGTTTATAACATGCATTGTGTTACCTACGGATTTCCCCACTACAGTTTTCTCTTCTGTGCCACGTGTTCGTCAGGGTGTCTTTGAGAACTGTCATTTTGCACATGGAATTAAGATAATCTTTTCCATCTGCAGTGCCAATTGGCTCCTGCTAAACATGTGCATAGGAGTGATCGCTCTTGGTGTCTAGCAGTCCTTTGCAGTAGTTAGACTTCCTATTGCCTTGCTGAGTCCTGTACCTCAGATAGGCCTGTATCATATTTCCTCGTCTTGCTAGAATACGTTGTCTGGTTTGTGGACGCTTTTGATACAATTGATGGTAAGTGCAGTCTTTATCCATTGTCTCCAGTGATCTCAGAGTCTTTGTTGAAAGTTTCCCTCCCAAGTGTGTCACTTTTGTTTTCAGTTATGATCCCAGGATGTTATTGAGTCTGTATATTGTTGAATGCACTCTTGCCTCAAAGTTTCTGGAATAGTTCACATTTTTAGGTAATGAAACACTGATTTATCTGTTCACAGCCTCACATTTCTGTGTGTTTGTGTTCAGTCGCAGTCTTTCTACAACATCACAGGAGAGTTGCTTGCAGAATGTTGTAAGCATCTTGGAAGCCAGCAGCAGCCTGTGCATCTCCATCTGTTGTTGCTTGTCTAATGAGACTCTCTTGCAGCACAAACTCTTTCCCTATTTCTCTTGCCATTTCATACTCTGAATGTGGAGCAGCTGGTGACAGATTTGCTGTGCAGTCAACATGGCCTCCTGGACATTGCACATCAAAACCTTTCCCCTTCAGCCATGCTCCAGTCCAACACAGCTTGTTTTCTACTGTAGTCCCCACAATGTATTGCTTCTCTGTAAGAGTTTCGCAGGCAATTCCAACAGCTTGCGATAAACTTTGACCAGGTTTCTTTTCATGTCCATTATCTAATGGCATTGTATCTTGCATCAAAAGCAACATTTATTTGCTCCGGATGCTGAACACGACGCATAACATTAACCTGTCTGACTAGTTTCAGCCTGTCTATCATGTCCATTTCTTTGAGCTCCACAGTTGCTTTGCCTACAGTGTTGGAGGTCCTTCGCATAGATGTTCTGCTAGGTGGCGGAATGTCAGTGGCTGCAAGCAAGTATCTAGCCCTGTTGTTGCCCATTGGTGTATCTTGTAGTCCAGCTTGAAACATCATATTTACAGCAGCAGGATTTGGCCCAAGTTTATTTGTTTTATCTGCTCATACAACTTATACTCTGATGACTTAAAGCTGCAGTTTTTACACACCATAGTATGCTTCCAAGCAAGTCTTCATTTTCTTTCATTAGCAATTTCGAACTATGGTCTGTCACATATGTTGACTTGATTACCATGGCGAGGAATGATGTCCTTCCACATCTCAACATTTTTTTTAATGCAGATGATACGTGTCCCATCGTGCTCATTCAATTCTGTCTCTTTCGGGTCCAGTTTTGCTGTGGATAATGGTCGTAGAATTTTTGCAGACCCAGGTGTGCAGTTACAGTCTGGTGCCTGAACTGACTGGAGACCCCCATTTGTCGTCTTTGTCACTGCTATGAGAGAGAACTTGTCTGCATCCATTCTTCTGGTTACTGGAACAAATGCAGCACTGGAACTTGGTAGAGTACCATCAGTCAGATATATGACTCCTTTGTTATGTGGAATATATCCAGGTTTAAAAAAGTTGTCTTCCTCTTCTTGTACCCTTTCATGGTTTCCATTAAAATAACTGCATGTAAAATACAAATAGTATCCTGTCTCTCTCATTTATATACCTAGGAAAATGCATGCTAGCTTGGTTTCAGAGAACTACACCAACTCTTCAATACTATTGCAAGCCAAACATATGAGGGCTCCCCCCTTCATGGGTAGAAATGATGTCATGTACTTGGTTAGTTCCCCTAGCTTGCGTGTTTAGATGTTACCAGATTTCAGGTGTTACCTTTGATTGACAGGCCCTGGTTTAATTACTTCACATCTGATAAGGAAAACATTGATGTTCATGATAAAGGAATGGAAAGACTTTGCCACAGAATAAAATTTGTCAACTTCAGGTCTTACATTTTCATTAAAGTTTAAGTTAAATTTAAATTTTCGTATAAAAATATGTATCATTTTTTAAAATTGAATTTTCTAGGAAAGTTTAACAGTCAAGTTTAATTTCTAGTATTTTCCAGATTGGTGTTAGGACTAAAAACTAATTACATTTTATTTGAAGTGTTTACCTTGATTAGCAAAATAACAATTAAACTTTAAGTTTTGTGCGTTTTTGACATTCGGCCATTTGGAATTGGCTTGTGCTTGTGTTACAGTGGTGTCAGAAAAAAGCCTGTAACTGTCCTATTCATGGATGAAATTCTTTAAACCTTGGCAGCAGTATTTAAGAGACATTGATTTGATGACGGATGGAAGTTTTGTCCATGGAGGTGAAATTGTCTGACCCTGTCAGGCATCGGGTCACAATTAGTACTTCCAGTTCAGTACTCACGAATGTAGTTCTAGTCTATTTCTAGAACATTTTTTTCCTCTCTCATTTTAGTGGTGATAGAAGAGATTTATTGGTACATTTGTGGTAGGCATTTAAAGGTAATTGTTTGTTCTTGAGAATATGAGCTTATGGTGTGGTTGTCTGTGTGTATTTCGGCGACAGTGCACAGTGAGTAATAAGGTTTTGGTGATGATCCGGAAGTGAAATCTGTGTTCCATTACATGGCGCTTTGTTTACAATCCAGCCTCTCAAAAAATACAGGTCAACCTTTGACAAGAACTTCACCGTGAAGTCATCTTTGAAGGTATTTTTGATTAACATATGATTTGTATTGATTGTCACACAGTGGAAAGTTCAGTACTGAGAAACAAATGTAGAGAATATACAATAAAATTAATTGTGTCCTATGGCCAACTATCCTGAGCGCTTTCGACTCTAAATGAGTATTTTTCAAACGCAAATACAAAACGTAGACAAAACAAACAAGAAAAATAAGAGAAAAACCGTTGTGGTTACAAAACTTTATAGGACTATTTTTACATGAATGAAACCTTAAAATTTATTCTGTTTCAACTAGTTTACTTAAATATGATGCGGATGCTTATAATATTTTATACAGACCTAAATATGGATGAGCCATAGCGACATCTGTTTTTTTTCATAAATTTATATACCCGCAAATTATATCCCGGATATTTCATTGTTAGAGTAGTAACTATAGGCTATTCGATGACTAATAAGCAAATTCAGACAATTATTTGAAAGAAAATGTGTCGGCTGCAAAAAGATAATTTTATTGCTGCATGACTGTCTTTTTCTAGTCTTAGTTTAAACCGCTTGGTTTCAATATTCTAAGGCGGCGTATCGTGTAAGATTCCTTTATTTTCCTGGTGTCGGAACTCCTGTTGGGGTTGTGAGCAATTGCAATAAGTCTTATATCACTGAAAGTATAGCCACGGGAGAAGACGTGTTCTGCGACTGGACTTCTGTACAGCTTCTATGTCATCCAACCAGATCTATGAATTTTGATTCTTTTGTGCAGCTTTCCAGTTTCTGTTACATACTGAATACTACAGATCTTACTTGTCATGAGATAAATTATATTCTCTGTTTTGCACGTTTTGTTTTGATCCTCAAAATACATTGCATTTAAGGTTTAGAAATATTGTGTGGTATAACAATTAAGATGCTACATACCTTGATCATTTATGTAAATGATGGGTTTTCCATCTGGACATCCAAGAAGCAACTGCTTGAATCTGCTGTTTTTGTAGGAGTTATTAATGAACTAAATGCATCAACATCATCTTTCTTAGTCATGTTGACATCTTGAAAATTGCCGTGTTCTTCTGCAACTGATGTATCTGAAGCATCATGATTTTTTGACAGATCTTCCTTCAAAGAACTTCTCAATTTGTCAACAAATGATGTACCCAGAACATCAATGCTAATGGATATATCACCCTGCCACACAGAATTGTCCATTAATGAGGTTCCTAAAGCATTATTACCCTCAGTTTCATGATTGTTTTCCATGGAGGTGCCTAGTTCATCAAAAGCAAAGTCTGTCTCACTGGCCATTTCAGTGTGTTATTCGAAGATTTACTTCAAGCAGCTTATAATACTATAGTATTTAATAAGAAATATGTTTACTTTTACTGTTAGATATTAGCAGTTATAATACATAGCATTCTCACTATATGAACCACTTCTAGTATAGGTAATCTTAGTGACCGGATTTTCTCCAGTCATGACATAGTCTACATTAATTCGACAACTACAGAGACAATGGGATCCCATTCAATACCCAACAGGTGCTGATATTTAGTACGATGCTCCCACAATCAGTTCTCAGACGCTGGTTAATTTTATAATTATAGTCCATCCCCACCCCCTCCGTGTCTTGCAATGTCAGACAAATGAACCACTCTGCCATTCTCTGTAACTGCTATCAACAGCTGTGAACTTTGATCTTTTCACACAAGGGATTGGTCCCTCTATTTAAAGTAATTATAAAATAAATTTATCAAACCTGAATTTTCTCCATAATACAAGTGGGTGGGGATATGCTTTCCTTCATTCATAGAACAGTCAATTGCCTTTCATGCAGTCTCATTAAAAGTATATTTAAATGGGCATACTTATTACAAAGGATGTAGACAGAAATGGGCTTGCATTTTTGTCCTAAAGAATAATGATTACATCATATAGGCAAGAACTGTGAGTATATATGTATGTATGTGCATGCATGTACGTTCGTATGTATTTTACGTATGGCATATCTGCACTATCATGACCAGAGTCAGGTTAATTAGGTAGTAATATTGGTTACGTAGAATTTGCTAATAATTGTAACTGATGAGATAAGCCGCTTTTCAGATTTGAGGAAATTCATGTGGGTGCCCTTTAGGACTGATTTAGCTTAATTTTAAATTTTATTTGAACAAAGTCCAAGCTCAATTTCAAGCCCTAATAGCAGGGGTTGGTTCATAATGTTAAAGCTATTATACACATATATAGACCATCTCCAATCATATCCTAAATTTAGAAGTCTGGAGTCTTAAAAAGTGTTGGAGGACATGTGCAATATTATTAATAAATCAACCCATCCGTGTATCCAGGTTCACATAATCACCAATTTTTCATCAAAATACTCAAGGTAACTTGTAGATTTACTTTGTGGGTTTTGGAAAACGGCAATATTTCCAAGTCTAGACATAATAATATTTATTAAATCCGAAATTGCTCTTGTCTTTACATCTTACTGAAAGTCTCTCTCTCCCCTCTCTCTCTCTCTCTCTCTCTCTCTCTCTCTCTCTCTCTCTCTCATAATTAAGAATATATTTAAACCACAGTGGTTTTTCTCACACTTCCACTTGGGAACTAATGATGTTTTATGACCACTGACCTTCCCCCCCCCCCAAATTGCTAACAAAGCCTGCACTCCTGTTAACCAAATTACTCAGTAGGAATGCCATGTATTTTCCCTAATTTTGTAAATAAATCAACTAATATACTGTACTTGCTCCATCCAATGGAATTAATTATCCTTGAAGTATTCTTATGCTTTAAGGACAAAAGAGAGATTTGTTTTCTTAAAGTCTTAGCTATATAAACCATATACACAATCACTGGACCACAACAGTGTGATAATAAGTCAATGGAATACTGGATAAAAAATCTAAATTGTCTAAATAAATGATAATTGTTGCTAAACATCTATTTGTTGTACATATATAGAAGCAATAATACATCTACTGCTACTACTACTACTACTACTGCTACTACTACTACTAATATTAATAATAATCTCATTTTAAACTTTCTTTGTCAGACAGTTTAAGGCTAGCAAGGTAACAAATTTATTTGAAAATGTATAATGTTAAAATGATTTTAAAATAATTTTTTGTATCATTTTCAAATAATCTTGCTAAAATATGTTTCTTCTATAAGGAATTATGTTGAAAAGGTAAATGTGTAAATAAAATCGAAAATTCTCTTGAAGGCAGTAACGCTCTAGAGGCTGAAATTTTGTTTTGATATCAAGTTCATTTCTTCTTTTTAACTGCTGAATGTGGAAACAGTCTCTGATACGTTTCAACAATAACAAGATTGTCAATTTAACTGCTGTGGTGGATATATTGGACTTCAGACTGGCATTATTATCATTTAAGACCAACAAGACACCATAAGAAGTCTTCTGGTGGAAATCACATGTTGATAATAATTTCTATTTTGGAGGAGTAATAATAAAATGTTTAAGATGGCTGCCACTGTGGCCATACTGGATATCAGATTGACACCATTTCCAATTTAAATCAACATGACATCATAAGAAGTCTTGTGGTAAAAGCACAATAGAGATAAGATTTTCATGCAGGCCATTGTACTGACCATTTTGATAGATTGGCACTGTTTTCATTTACCACCAAGTAGACTCCATAAGGTTTTTCAGTGAAAACACTATTTTAATGTGACCATTCGTTCTGAAGCTGTAATAGGATATTTAAGATGGCCACTCAAGTCTGCTAGAATTAGCTAGATATCAGACGGAGTATTCTGGTGAAAACATTAAGGCAATATGTTTCCATTCAGAAGGAGTAGCCTTAACACTCCTTTCAAGATATTTCTATGGCAGATATATTATACATCAGACAAACTGGACATCATTAGAACTCTTAATGAAAAATCCATGCTGATATGACCATCCATTCAGGCGGAGGAGCTTTAACAAGAGTTTTAAAAAGGTCATTCTGGATACCATATTGGATGTCCACCCAGCGCCATCTTTTTAAGGACCAACAAGACCATGGGATGACTGTGTGTGTGTAAAGGTGAGTGGTATTCTTTCAAGTAGTTTAAGAGAAATAATGATAACAAACTAGTGTTAACAGACGGACAGACAACATACAACTGACCATATATAAACACACCTGATCTACGTTCAGAAGAGTCAAAATTTGATATTATGTCCTATAACCTTTACTCCCATGTAACAAATTACTTGGGAAGGACAGATACAGAAAGTTTGCTGGGTACTGGGAACGGGTACCTGCCCGGGTCAGTTTTTACCACGTTTCTCCTTTCCCAGTTTGAGCAGTTTTCCAACACATCTCCTCCCACAACCCCATTTGTTTCAACCATAAATCTGTTAATATTATGTTTTATTACTGTGGAGGGACAGGGGACCAACCCAGTAACATCAATGTTTGTGTTAAAACGCAGACGGTTTAGGTATTTCCTGAGAGTATAAAAACAGGCCGGTATTTGTCAATCCTTACAAATTACCATATAGTCACTACTGTTCTTGGGTGCTGTAAAATGATAGTGCATATATACAAACTAACTATTTAGTTGAAACTTAGGGGCCTGATGTTTAGAATGGTGTTGCTCTTTATAGTTAATCTTTAAACAAATTACATAATCCCAACCCTTTTTTTTCTAAACATGTGGATAGCGAGTTGGTTCACTATAAGAATTTCTGGAAAACTGTAGCATTTTAATGTCCAGCATTTTTTCTTTAAGTCAGAAAATATTTTATTCTCATCATACTACAAACATTTCCAACCCTTCTGCTCTCTCCCTCTTTTCTGTTTACGTAGATTGGTCAGATATTCAAGAATTTATAAAGGCCTCATTGTTTGTTTACACCTGCTGTGCACCTATGTTTTACTACCATTACCAGCTTGCTAAACCAGTATGGACTCACAATTAGCAAATCTGTAATAAACTAATACATTTTCTCCCTTGTACAGATTTAATTATCTAAATATATTGGAACACTATAGCATTATCTGACCATGATTGCTTAGAAGTGTCTACGTTGTTACTGCTGGAAAACAATTTGTTGCACATTGATGAAATAATAATAATAATAATAATAATAATAATAATAACAATAATAATAATAATAATAATAATAAACAACTCTTTTGATAACTTTTGTTGGACATTTTACTGCCAACGATGAGTTTGTATTATTGAAGAATAAGTTAATAATGTAAAAATGTTAGGTGATCGCTAATCGAGGTAAGAATTTTTGTAATCCAAAGGTCAACATCCGATAGATTAAAAGAAGGTATACAAGCAATTGAAAGACTGCTGTAATATCCTGGTGATCTAAAGAATTTATTTACAATGATAAAATGAATATAATGGTATGATTCGTAGTTGAACATTTTTTGCCATCACACAAAGGTGGATTTGGAAGTTGGCAAACTGATGTACGGATATAAGGACATATAATTTTTCTGGAGGACACGAGCAAAATAAAATGGCACAGGAAGACCTTAAAGGGCTCAAATTATGTGATAAAGGAAGATATAATGAAAGCAACATATGACCTCATGGTAAAAGTAAAAAAAAAAAAAAACATGAATCTCTTGAAACTGTGCTTTTGCAGTAGAAGAATATTGGGAAAAATGAATAATGGAAACAAAACTCAGAATCTGGATGAGACACCTCTCAAAATTAAAAGATCACATTCTCAAGTAAAATCTTATAGCATAGTGCAATCTCACCATGTATGTAAGCAAAATTATCATATAACTTTTTTTAAATGTAATATATGGAAGTGTTCCTTTCCTACAATGTTTGTCTTATATTCGATATTTAACTTAATTAAATTGTTTGTAAAATAACTTATTTCCTATTTAACCGCTTCGGTGGCCTACTGGTTAGAGCGTCCGCCTCGGATGCGAGAGGTCGCGGGTTCGAACCCTGGTCGTGTCATGCCAAAAACTTAGAAAATGGTACTAACAGCTGCCTGGTTAGGCGCTCAGCATTAAGAAGTTAGTGTTAGGACTGGTCGGCCTAGTGTCAGGATAATGTGACTGGGTTGGACATCATGCTACATGTCTGCGGCATGATGCCCCAGTGCTAGATATCACTATAAACTGTCGCACTGCATACATCATAGCGATATGACTGAAAAATTGTTAAAGCTACATTAAAAATCCAAATCACAAACACTTACACAATTAACCTTCTTTCTATCTTGACTAGGAAGATAACTATTGTTAACCCTGCAAAACTGTAAAGGATTTCCCCAAATTACCTATTTTTAGCAATCATTATTTTGTAAAACTGGAGTTCTAGCTTGTGTACTTAGAAGGATCGTTAGAAAATCAGTCTGCATTTGTTTCTAAAAATCATAGAAAGGCTTACTACCATGTAGGAGAGCAAATAATATCCACGCCTTTGATGTGGATCATGTAGTAGGAAAACTGGTCTTAGGGTGCAAGGGACAGTTTTGATGCACAAATTTAATTTTGCATACACCTGCGAAATAAACATTTTAAAACATAAAATACATGAGTAAGATCAAAAAGGTCCATATTTTTGGACAGGCATAATAAAGCAAAACACAAGAATATCACTCACTTGGCCTCCTAAGTCAATGGAAGTTCACATAATAAAAAATTGTTGCTCCCCGCCCCAAATTTTTACATACATTTTTCATGTTCGAAGGAGTGCCATTTTTGAGAGCACGTGATGCTCACAGTGCAAACACAAATCATTTCCCTGGATGATAATTTTGAAAAGTATTGTGTACTTGATAGCTTGATGCAAGTCAAAATATTTGTCATCCATGCAGTGGTTAGATATTCTACTTGCCTTGAACCAACAAGTCTAATGCTATAAGTGGCTAGCTCTGCTTCCTAGCCGACTATTGGTATATCAATGGCTACTTACTGTGCAGTGACCATATGAAGTGTACATGCCTCACATCAGTTTCAAGAATAACGCAAACCTGAAAGACCTAATAAATAAATATATCCATATCTTTATTTATTAAACAATAATATCTAAAACAGTCACACCATAGCCTTAAGTTAAACATCTTTAATACCTTGGGGGTGGGGGTGGGGGTGGAGATTGGTGAAGGGTATCCATTGGTAAGCCAAAAACAACAGATTTTTCACTAATACCAAATGAACAGCAATGAAGCGGACTAGACAGCCTACATCATTTTGATTGCTGAAGATATTTTAGATTTAAAAAATTATAAAAGGCAAAATTAAAAGATAAGTGGCAAAACAATAGTCACAACAATACTCTTATTGAATTACTGGCATTGTTTTTACCATTTTTAAACATTTCTGCAACATTAAGATAGTTCTCTTAACAACATTGACAATTTCTGTTTTATATATCAACTGTAGCTTTGTTTACTGTTTCTCTTTCCTCTTTTTTTAGTGTCTTACTGATTGCATGAACCTTTGCTTTATATGTAACCAAAGAATAACAATCAAATGTTCACTATTGAAGCTTTGAAGAAGAATGTCTCTGCAAATACTAGAAGTAATGTATTCAGCAATGTCAAATATCAGTAATTTTAAATAGGGACAATGGATGAGTCATTGAGAATTGCCTCCATGAGTTTGGGGAACCCAGTCAAAAGAAGGGAGGTTTTAAAAACCTGAAAAAGAAGGAATACTTAATATATCTGTTGCAAGATACTCATATTATAAAACAATGGGAGACATATATTAGATCATGGGGTTACGAATGTATCTTCAATTCCTTTGTATCTACTTCAAGGGGAGTAATTTTTTTTTACTGAATAATAACTTTCAGTTTTCCATACACAGAGTAAAAGCAGATGTAAATGGCAACAAGATAGGTTTAGATATTTCAACTCAGAATCACAGGTGTACACTTATAAACAAAGCATATATATTTCACAGTATGCAGATGACACCACTCTCACTCTGGATGACTTGTAGAAGTCAATTAAGTCAACTCTAGATGTTATCTACCAATATTGTAAATTTTCAGGACTCGGTATAAATATTGAAAAAAATCTAAATTTGTATTGATAGAAAGTATAACTGAAAGTACAATATGGTAATGCCAAGAATATAATTTAGATTGGAATACATCTTATTTTATGTATGTAGGTACATGTATTACATTCTCTATAGAAGTACAATAAGGTAATGCCAAGAATATAATTTAGATTGGAATACATCTTATTTTATGTATGTAGGTACATGTATTACATTCTCTGTAGAGTTAGAGGATATGGTCAAGCTTAATTATGAAAGCAAATTTAGAGAAGTTAAATATTTACTTTTACAATTGTGAAAGAGATCCCTTACCCCACATAGAAAAATTATATTTGTGAAACGGTTGGCCTAATCCAATATTACACAGCTATTTTTAAGTTTACCAAACCCATCTAAAGCCAAGTTAGATGTACTTTTCCATACATTTGTATGGGGCAGTGGAAAAGATGTAGTGAAATGGAACGTTTCATGTAAAGAGTAGTTTGAAGGTGGTTTGAAAATGATAGCTATAAAGATGTTTGTATATGCATTGAAATTTACTTGGGTTAAAAGACTTGCACCTTTAAACCTAAATGGAAAGAGATTTTAGCAACTGACAAAGTTGAGAAATACTTTGAATGCCTTCTGGACTAATGCATTTGCAGCATATATTGAATTACAGAATGAATTTACTGCGGTGAATGTGGACGATTTTCGTAAAACTCCAATATGGATGAATCCTAATACTGAAGTTGGAAATTCTAGTGTTATATGCATGCACTTGGTGAAAAAAGGAAATTTGTATATAAACGATATAGTCAATGAAAATGGTTTATAGTTTAATATTGAAGACCTTTTTAATACGTTTGGAATGCATGTCAACATTCTAGAGTTTCAGGGCATGATCAGAGCATCCAGTCTTTATCTACAGATAAATTCAAATAAACATAAATTATAATATATCTTGCCCATTTTACATAACTCTGTAATTAATACTTCTAGGCCAAATCTTTATTAAAATTGGGATCAGGAATACAAGTTTATAGATGAGAGCGACTGGAATGAAT
>JAECUM010084583.1:0-11614 GCA_016617855.1 Megalonaias nervosa | reverse complement strand
CTGCTGCTCAACCAATGGAAGAAATACTTGAAGGTATTGAACAAGTTCGTGGTGAAATAGGTGATATAAAGGATCGTACACAAGAACCAGAAAAACTAGAAGAACAAACAAGAGAAAAAATTGATATAAGTGACAAATTTACCGAAGATGCTATTATTAGTATTACAGAGATTAAAACTGTAGAAGGATTAGCTGTGATTGCTGTGAAAAGTTTTAATTATCGAGAACAATTTTTAAAACCTGAATATGCTGATAAAACTGTAAGTCGTGATACTTGGTACAAATGGATATTTCGTACGTATTACAAAACTGATCAGGCCAGAAATGATGATCCAAAATATATAGAATATATTCATGCAGTAGATAGTTATATTTCGTCTATACAATTACCGCCAAGACAACAACAAAAACAACAACAAAAACAACAAAAACAACAACAAAAACCACAAACGTGGGAAGGATCACTTCTTGATTATCCAGAATCACCAAAAACATCATCAAAACCAAAAGAAAAAACAAGTAAGGAAGAAGAATATTATGATGCTCCTGGTGCAACTGGAAGTGGTTTAGGAAGTGGTCTTATTACCTGTCCTAATAATGTCATTGCCGATGTTGATCGGCTCGAAATACTCATCGGGGGAAAACGATCTGGTAATAATTCTCCAGAAATAATTAATGAAGCAGCCGATATTTGCAGACGGTTATTTACTGGCGGTATCATGGACGTTGATGTTTATCAGTCTCTTATTAACGAAATTGCCGATGACTACTACAGTGACTAAGTACGTAATTAAATACAATTACTATAATAAAATGATCGTACATAATACTCAACGTGGACCAACCATGGTCAGAGTAATAAATTCACTATTACCAGTATACAAAACAACCTACGGAGATGGACTAGGTGATGTTGTTCAGGGTCTATTTAGAAGGATAGCCCCAAAAGCAATACCGATCGCAAAGCAACTGGGAATGAAAGCTATTGATGTTGTTCGTGAAAAAGGTATTGGTGCTATGGGTAATCTCTCTGGCAAAGCATTTTCAGCGATTAAAGATAGACTAGCACGATTAATACGACGAAAACCTCAACCACCAGTAAAATTACCTAGTACTGAAGTAATGCCTGCAAATGTCAGTAAAATAATAAATCAAGTTGCTAATCAAAAACTAGCAGAGTTGGCCGATGTACCAATGTCAGAAAAAGAAAAAAATATAACCGCTAGTCTGATAGCAGGAAGTGGTCTCACTTCCCGAAGTGGTCTTCGTTTTAGACGATAATAATTATAATAAAGATGTTCAAGCGAATATCTGATCCCGCATTTGACATTGACGCACCAGTACTCAAAGATGAGTCTGTGCGTGATTATCAATATTATTCTTATGACGCTCGAATTCCAGATCAACGTGGACGAATTGAACTACAGGTTCAGGATACAAGTAGGTATTTCTTACCCGCTGAGGCTTTTATTGAGGTTGAAGGTGAAATTTTAAATAACGCTGCTCCTGCAGCACCAGTAGCATATGGAGCTGAAGTTAGGGTTGGTTTTGTTAATAATGGTATTATGGCGTTATTTGATAGTGCTACGTACATGATTGACGGAAAAAATATTGAATCAATCCAGAAAGACGTCGACGTTGCAACGACAATACTTGGCCTTGCAAGATACAGCAATGATTATTCAAGATCAACTGGTCCATCAATGATGTTTGTAAAGGATACTTCTAACCACCCTGACAATAGAAATCAGATTACTCGACAGCCCAATAATCGAGCTGTTCCTCCTGTTGCTGCTGCTATTGAAGATCTATATTTTCCAAATCCAGAATTTAACTTAGGATTTGCAGCACGAAGATCAATGTCGAAAGATAATAGAAGGTTGTTTTCATGTGCGATTCCACTGTCACATATCTTTGGATTCTGTAGAAATGTCAGAAAAGTCATTTTCGGAGCTAAGCATACAGTTGTACTTGTACGAAAAGCAACCGACAACGATGCATTATGGAGACCCATTGGTGATCCTGGTAAAGTAATTCTGACAAAACTTTCATTGTGGATGCCAGTAATGACTCCATCAATAACTGAAGAAGATCGTCTACTCTCTTTTATGAATCAAGGTGGGAAATCAGCATTATCGTGGTTAACAATGACCACAGATGCTATCCAGAGTAATATTAATGGTTTATTTACGTGGCAAATAGCATCACAACAAGGTGTTTCTGCGCCACGACATATATTTATTGCATTTCAAGATGCTGCACGGGTGGATGATCAAACACGTAGTATTATGATATTTGACAATCTTGGTGTTTCCGAAGTTTCTTTAAGAATAAATGGACATCAAGAACCATCTGAAGATATTTTATTGAATTTTGAACAAAATCATGTAGCACGTGCATATCATCGTCTAATGACGTTCATGGGTCGTGATCAAAATATTGATACTGGTTTACAAATATCACAGTTAGATTTTACAACTTTATATCCAATTTATTACTTTTCGCTCGAACATTTAGATTTAACCAGACAGTCAGTAGTCGATATACACTTTCGAGCTCGTGTGGCAATAGGAGCTATTGCCAATTACAGAGCAATTGCTGTTATACTCAGCGATAAATCAATGTTACTTGAAGGTGTTGGTGGACGAATGAGAGTCGTTGATGCTCCAGTAGAAAACATGTAATTAGATCGTTTATGAATATTATAATGTCGTATAATCACGTTAGTGTTAGCCTGACTCCTGGTCAGATTAAAAGGATACAATCAGCATCAAAAAATAACTGTGGATTAAAAATATTGCTAAAGAAAGATCAGATGAGCGGTTCAAATAAATTATCTCTTACGGAACGTCAGCTCGGGCATTTCGATGAAGCCAAAAAATCAAATAAAGGTATAAAACTTAATCTTTCTGCGGGTGCCATTAAAGATATAATTAAGACAGGTGGTATATTTCCACTTCTTGCTGCTATACCAGCATTAATTGCCGCTGCAGCCCCAGCTGTTGCAAAAGCAGCTGCATTAGGCACTGTTGGAACCGCTGCTGGAATGGCATTAAAGAAAGCAACAGGAAAGGGAATCAAAAAAAAGGGAAGGGGTCTAAGATTACCAGGAACTCCACATTCATGGTACGGAAAGGGCCTAAGATTACCAGGGACAGTTTACTGATATCTCCTATGTCCAATTTTGATTTATTAGATGCTGCTAAAAAATTAAAAATAAAAAATTTTAGAGGAGTTTTCATGCGTGATCAATTACCAAAACAACCAGATAACATTGAAACCGGTATTATTAATCTCGATGAAAATTCTGGTCCAGGCACGCATTGGGTCGGATATGCAATTGATCCACGTGGAATTATTTATTTTGATTCATATGGACTAGCTCCACCAAAAGAATTCTTAAAGTATATTAGCGGCTATCAAAGTACCCCAATATGGTATTCAACGTTACCAACACAAACATTAACTGATCCACCAATATGTGGTCGAGAAGTACTTAACGTACTTGATGCTATATCAAAATCAACAAAACCACCTCACAAAGTTGTACATGAATATACTATGACGTCACATTTAAACAGACATTAGTAAATATAATGGTGGATATTTATGGAAGATCTTTTCGTGGTAAAGGTCATCAGCAAGCTGATTTATCTAAATACGCAACTCTCGATCAGCTCAGAAATGAGATTGACGATTTATTAAACATAACCAGTGTGGATCAAAATGAAATAGTCGTTTTTCAGGATAAGGAAGGACGATTAAAAACTAGTAATATACAACTTCCAGATGTACTTATACGAGTTCCTAATGCGGTTGTTAATAATATAGTTACTTTTACTGATCAGGGTAAAATACAAGATTCCGGTACGTCAGTTAACAATTATATTAAGAAAGCTGGTGATTCATTTACAGGTAGTATTATTATGAATCAAAATAAAATTATAGACCTTGGAAACCCAACCGCAGATACAGACGCCGCAACAAAGAAATATGTCGACGATCAAGAATCTAAATACGTATTGGTCAACGGTGGCATAATGCGTGCATTTCTCAACATGAATAATAATGGCATTAATAATCTTAGAACACCAGAATATGATTTTGATGCTGTTACGAAAAAGTATGTCGATGATAAGGAAATTCCTATTTCAACGTCGCTAGTTACAATCAATAATGAAATGACTATACTTAGTACTACTTTTTCTAGACATGTAGAAACGTTCTTAAATTTTCGTAGAAATGTAAACAAATCCATTAAAGATTTTTTTGGTGATCCACCAACCGTTGACATAAAACTCTCCGACATTAACACGAAACTCAACGACATTGTCAGTGGAATACCTAATATTGTTCAAAAAACTAATCTGATTAAAATTCCACACAGACAAATTAAAAATGTCGTGTACACAGTAGCATCAGGATCATCAACATGGACACCACAAAATAACACACTTGAACATACCGTAGAAGTAACTGGGTTATACAGGTTATCTATATACGGTTCGGAAATTACTGCGGCAACTTCATTATCACTGAATGAATATCGTAATCCTCTATTGGTGATGCTAACCAAGAACATCAAAGAAACCTTTACGCTGATATCAACGGAAATGCCTCCGAGACGTTACTGGTGGTGCCTAGAATTCGTAGCTGAAACTTAATTAAATGACGTTGTTAGTATAATGGATCAACCTCAGTCTCGCATCGACGTTCAACGTTACAGATGCAATCAGGTATGTGAGCGTCTGACTAAATTAAATAGTTTTATCGACTATTATAACACGAAAATAAAAAAATAAAAAAGACGTATAGTTGTTATTGATGTAGTTGTTTACTCGGTTTCTGTTGTTATTGCTGGAACAGGATTATTATTGTCAACATTGACGATGACAGCACCTACTGTTATAACTATCATTGTTTCAGCATCAACGACTATTGCTGGTGTTCTAGGTATTATAGCCAAAAAGATAGATACCTGTACAAATGCTAAATTGCACGATTATATGATTAAATTACATACAGTTGCAGATGCATGTTCTAAACTATCTTTGTACGTTTCTTCGTGTGTCAGTGATGGTGAAATATCTGATACTGAATTTGCGATGATGATGAAAACCTATGATGACGCTTTTAAGGTGATCGCTAATGATTTTAATGAATTAAATAATAATGATAATAATAATGACAGACAGGGAGTTACTTCAGCAGATCGTCACTAATACGACTCCGTCAAAAACTACTATGATATCGTTAAGTTCGACCAATCCTGAATTTAGTGTCAATTTTCCAACCGCAATTCCTGCAAAAGAAATAGCATTAGCACAATTGCGAGTTTATTATAGCTGGCCCAATATTAGATGAAAACCATTTGGTGGACTACAGCCAAATAATTCATTAGTATTCGCTAATAAGAATAAGCCTGATGGAACTCCTGATTGGCAAGTAGTTGCTATTCCAACGGGCAGTTATCAAATAGAGCAGATTAATGATGAGTTCCAACGCAGAATTAAATCTATTACAGGAAAAGAATCAAAAATAGCAATTACTGTCTACGAACCGACATTATCAGCGGTTATTGAAATAAATTCCCCTGATTATTCCGTAGATATTTATCAAAGTTCGATTAGATCAGTATTAGGATGGCCTGATATTCCACCGGTTTATAATGGAGTTTCAGAACCAAAAATCGAGGAGTTTAAAACAGGCGAACGAATATTTTTAAATCAACCAGAATATCAAAAAACTGAACGAAAATATGGCTATTTAAGAATAAAATATATTACAATACCTGGTATTGCTTCAGGTATAGATAATCCCGTTGATGAAAATTTCTTTAAAACATATTCAAATGATGTAAAAACTGAATTTCGAAATTATTATAATAATTTAGAAAATTTATTTTCTTCTATATCTCAACATTATTCTGAGGATATGAAACGACAAATAATCGAAACAATACATCATTTAAACGCCGTTGCAACAGACCTTGATCTTATCAATAAAGCTATTATGGATTTTTTAATTAATCGTACAGCACCAAGGTTATTTATGAAACATTATAAAATAACAGCACAACAACTACCAACATTTATAATTCCAGGATTTAACTCTGAGGAGCTAAAGAAATCAGTTAATGATATTATTGATAAACATTTTAAAAGAATATGTGATTCATGGAAAAAATTAATACCCACACCAACTATTCTTAAATATAATAATGATCCATACGGTGGAGGTCGCCATATCTCACCTGGTATTGTAAATATAACAACAACAATTGCAGTAAATCTAGTATGTGACGTAATTGATGACAGTTATCAAGTAGATCTTTCAAAATCTAACCAGGCCCAACAGGGGTATATACTATATACATTCAGTCCTAAAGATCCGCCTGGGTGGTTAATTGTATCTGAGCCAATTAATCCAATTTATTTACGTGTACATAATCCATTTCTGACAAGAATAAATTTCAAACTCACCGACCAGGCAGGAAACATTTTGGATCTAAGACAAGAATCTCTTAATATTAATTTGTATATACGCTCATAGAACGTCTGAGTAAATAATCAGGGGCTGATTAGTAAATACATGAATAATAATCAATTTCTATGATTAAAGCAATTGTATATATAATAAAGCGAGATAACTCGGCTATCTCTCTCTGCGGAGTAAATTGAACGATTATTTCCTTTACTACTACGTCGTTACCTGTACAAACCCAGTTGTATATACGTGTATAGCGTATTAGTCCGTCTGTCTGTTACCTTAACGAACTATAAATTATACGTGCAATTATTTTATGAATTTTGAAAAACTGAAGTACAGTTCTACATTCTATTAGTAATACAAGTTCTGTGAGACAGCACAAATATTTTATATATACTTAAATTTAACTGTATTATTGATAAGAGAGCGATGGCCGAAGTGGTAAGACGGTTGGACGTAGATCGAAGTTGTGCAGACTCTCGTGTGTTCGAGTCTCCAAAAATGCTAAAGATATTATCTTGCATTTGGCGACTGATGCTATTTAATTGGGGGAACCCGGAGAATTTCCTCGATATCCACAACAGACAAAATACACTCTCCTATCATACACCCTTGAGGGGTGTACCTTTTACACTCCCGGGGTTTTGTATGGGGGGAGAGTGTACAAAATCTGTTGGACGTAGACAAGATTCCCCCGTCATCACCATTTGTATATATTCATAACCATACAATCATATGTCATTAGGATAAGTTTATATGTAACCTCTGATCCTGCTAAGATGTTGTTTGACAACTTAGAGGATCACATGGGGTTTGTGCTGTCCTCAAAAATCAAAATCATCACCATTTGTATATATTCATAACCATACAATCATCCTCAAAAAACAGTCCCCTGACCTTCTGATCCTGCTAAGATGTCATATGACAACTTAGAGGTTCACATGGGGTTATGGGGACTACATTTTTTTAAATAATTATTCAGAGACTGATATTATTTTTTATTTTAAAGAAATAATTATTATATAATGAACCAAGAAAACATTAATGATATTATTTCTGCTATTAAAAAATTAAAACATAACGGAATAAATCTATCTGATAATCTCGATCCTGAAAAAATATTATGTGATTATGAAATATTAAAACAAAGAAAAACTGACAATAAATACACATTACCATCCAATTATAAATTTGTAAAATCAATTTATCAGTCTATGCTAGAATCATTGGCGGTGGTAAATGAAAAACAGGTAAAGCTATTTGCGCCTCTTGCACGTTCGATCGAAAATATTAGATCCGAACTATCTCGTGAATATGAGAAAAAGAAGATCGTGGATAATCGTGTAATGCAATTAAGAAAGATTATGTTATTTGATTCTGTCAAAAATGAAAGTGACACTGAGAGCAGCGACGGTGAAGGTACCCATGGCAAAATATAGTCAAACTATATACAATTTATTTATTAAGGGTACAGAGTTAGATATATTCAAATATAATCAGCTGATCGTATTTTATTGAATATGCAAATCTAGTAATATTATTTGCGACAAATTGCACCGATCGTGGATTTATGCTAAAATGTTTTGCAGCCGCATTAATTGAGGGAAAAGTCATTTCTTGTCCTGTTTCTGTATTTATGGATTTAATAGCTCTCTTTCCGAATAATTTACACCTTCCTGTATTTCCATGTGTAGTATTCTGACTTTGTGTAATAGCTTGCAGGTTAGATAACCGATTATTTTTGGGATTTCCATCAATGTGATCAACTACAAGTCCATTTTCAACTACTCCAAAATGACATTCGTAGATGAATCTACTTGATAAATAATGTTTATTTCCACTAGTATTAAATGTAAAATAACCAAATTTATTAAGACTACCGACTGGGTTTTTTGATTTACAGTGTCTGATTACACCATCTCGGGATGATTCATAATTTTTTATTGTAGGATGTTTCACAAATTCGTTTTGCTCCATTTATATATAATATTATTTGTCTAAATCATTGTTTTGAAATCTGGTCAGATAATCTTCTACGGTTTGTATAGGAGATTTACCTGACGTCAAAGTATTATTTTTTTGTCATAATATCGTTTTAATTCTCTGTATTTTTTTCCGCCACATTTTAGACACAATTGAGTTTTTCCTCTGACTCCAACACTACACTGAATACACGGTATTGGTCCTGTACTTCCATTTTTGATACTTTGTGCATGATATCCGCAATATTTGTTCACACACGATTTATTACAAGTAGAAGTATATCCAATTCTGAGCCAAGCACATTTGTTCTTTGTTTCAATCATTATATATACAAATATTTTAATTTAAATACTTGTCTTAATTATATGAACGAATTATCGGCAATTGAACCTCAGATATCCAGATTTGATCTTGACAGACTATCAGAGTATAAATTTAGTACTTTGATGCAAGATCTGGCATTAACAAATGAGGATATAACCGAACGTATTCGTGAAGCAAAAAATGAATTTCGTGACGATGGCGCTGCTTATGTATGGTCAACATTCAGAGTTGGAAATGTTACTAATATGATGAATGACAAACGAGGAAAAGTAATTATTAATCACCTTGATGATCAAAAATATTTTATTTTAATAAAATTTATTGTAAATACAGAAGATGATATTTGGATTATTCGTGATAAGCGCGATCCAGTACGCATACAGTCAGGAAATAATATTGTTCTCTTAAATAATAAATCTAAGCCCGGAATACTGACTGGTATTGATAAGGTATATTATGAACGAGATTACCCTGTGACTGCAGTTGTATATGCAATATATCCGCTTAATAATAAACCTGACGTCGGGGATCTAAAGCCTATGAAACTGTCAGAATCAAGAATAAACTGTGTAGCTGAACGAGTTACAGAACATTTTACAAACGCGATACGTGGTAATGGTTTAACAGATTTACGACGTAAAAAAATAAATACTTGGGCAGAATCAGTTAAAGATACCGGAGCGTCTATCAAAGATGTCGCTGAACTAGAAAAGAAATTAAGATTTCCAATAACGGTAAAAACATTAACCGGAGAGATTTTATATAAACTAAAATACACAAAAATTGGAGCTCCAATAGATATTATTGATCATAATTCGCACGCATGGACCTCAGCAGTAACAATATTTCCACGAGATAGAAAAGTTAAATTTTATGATGGTCATATATTTGATTTTATCAGAAATATCAGTAAAAGTGACCCTGTGTCCGTTTGGTTATTTCAAAATTCAGAATATGATCATTACGATCAGTTTATACGGCCTAATGGTGATATTTACCGTACAGAATCTCTTAATGTAGAAATGGAAAATCTTGCGCTGAAATATACTTCAGACGATATCAAAGTTGGACAATTATTAAATAATTGTTTTACTGTTCCATCCGTAGCAGCTCATTTCGCTCAGGAGAAAAATTTATGGAAACCAACACGATCGGAATTTCTTGAAGATATTCATAAAAGCTGCGTAGAATATGGACACGGAGGATTATGGAATACTAAATATAAGTATAATGACGTTATATCCGTCGATATGGTAGCGTGTTATCCTGGAAGTTTTCTTAGATACGGAGAATGTTCTGAATACTTTAAGAGATTCGGACATCCATCACACGAGATGACCAGGGTTGCGATAAACGGACATTTACCAGATTTTGATTTAACCGGATTTGCTCATGTAGAATCATTCGAGTTTGCAGAAAATTTCCATCCGATTACTTATGTTTGGTTTGGAAGACATTTTTCAGAAAAATGTTGGGTTCCAATAGTACTATTGCGATATATGCTTGATGTTGGAATTTTAACATTATTGAAGGTGAGTGAGGCGATTATATCATATAGTCCACAGAAGCAAGTTTGGTTACCAGAACCAAATAGATTTAATATTGATGATGCCAGGAAAGAATTCCCTAATCTTAATGAAGATGACATTATTAAAATTACTAATAATATACGTAAATGCAGAGATGAGCACGATGAAAAACTTGCAAAAGATCTTGGTAGAAGATAATTGGTAAATTTACTCAAGAAGGAGCATATGATCATAAAAGACACTGTACAAGATTGATTATGGACGATGTTGAACTAGATTTTATAATTGCTGATACAACGGAAAAAAATACATTTATAAATCGGAGTAATGCTTATTTGTCAGACGGAACCAAACTAGGTACAATTGTGAGTTATCTTGATGGTGACCCACCACAATTTACTCATTTAAGATCATCTATGTTGGCATATGTTTCTATAAATCTACTGTCTATGATAAATAGATTTCCTCGTGATGCTGTCAGAGTCGCAACGGATTCGTTCTACATAAATAAAAAATATACAGATTTATTAAAACCGCTACTTGATAATGGTGAATGGGGGTCATGGAGAATAAAACAAGAAAATATACTTAGTTATTCTGAATCTGCCGACGTTGAAATTAAGGAAATATATTACAAAAATAATAATCAAATATCAAAATCATCAGCACCATCTGTATATGATCCTGTATCTAGACATAAGACTGTTTATCTTAATGGATGCGGTGGTTCAGGTAAAACAACTCGTGTGATTAAATTATTCATGAATAATAATTCAGATATAATTGTTTTGACACCGACACATAAATTAGCCAGAGAAATAAAAGAGCGAGGAGTAAAATCGTGTACTTATCATAGTTTCTTTAGATGGTGTGGAGACACATGGACTCCTGAGCGAATGGGTGAGAAGTATATACCTAAATATATTATATGGGACGAGATATGCACGGTGTCGTTAGAAATATTAAAAACATTTCTTGAATGGCTATTGACGAAGAATACTGCTGTGATAATGTGCGGTGATCATGGTCAACCACCACCTTTTATTGGACAGTCTCTACATGAATGGCTGAAGAATAACGTAGATTATTATGAAGAAATAAATGATGACCATAGAGCTATTGATGAACCGCTGAAGGAATTTAAAAAGTTAATCAGACTTCAGCCAGACAGAGTACAATGTGAGATACTGCGAGAAGTAATTCCAGAGACTTCTATGAATGAATTTTGGACTTTATGGAGGCCTGCTGATTTAATAGTCGCGAGTAGAAAGATAGTTCGTGATGAACTA